>JANIJG010004963.1:149285-159416 GCA_024611175.1 Megaceryle torquata | reverse complement strand
TCTCAGCAGGGGGGTTGGACTGGATGACCTCTAGAGGTCCCTTCCAACCCAGACATTTCTATCATTCTATGATTCTACTTCCAAATGCAAATCAAAACCTACTGCTAAAGAGCAGATGTGTACTTCTAGCAGAAAGGTATAAACCTAGATCCCAAATGTTCTCACAGTAGGGTTTTGTCAGATTTTCAGATGTGACAAGTTTGCTCCCTCTCTCGGTAGTCCAGGTAGGTTCTCAACAATGTTTAATTTCTTTGGTGTGGTTGCTCTAGGCTTTTTTTCAGCAAGGCAGGTTGGTCCAACTCATCCATAGCTTGAACATAGTCTAAATCAAAACCTTAGTAAAAGCATCCCTACCTCCCTTGTCTCTGAGGAAAGCAGTGTCTTGCAGAGCACTGTGGCAGATTTGACATATCCTGGGCAGCACTGCTGTGATGCTGCGCTGGGCACAATGCTGTCACGCGTGGCATCCCATGGTGACGGCAACAGGCATGCCCACAGCTCACAAAGCTGTAAACGGGAGTCACTACATAACTCTTGAAATGCAAGAAATGTGGAATAATTTGGAACCCCTTCTGCTTAAAGCAGAAGTCTGAAGTCTTCAGAAGGGTATATCTCTGAAATGGTTACAGAAGCTTAAGTGACATTTCCTTCCAGTCATGCAGTGTGCAATTTTCCTACACGTAATAATAGATCACTGTCAATATACCTCACTCTTCATCTGCATCATTTTCTGCTATTCTTGTCCCCAGACTGTCTTACACAGAGGCTGCCTATCATGCAAAATTTTCTGCTAGTGACAAACACCTCGCATGTAGAAATAGCCCTGAATCAAATATCCCTTTTCTGCCCAGTTCCCCAGGGCTGAGAGAATAGCAGCTGAACTTGAAGAAAATTCCTCCTATCTAGGCACTGTATAAATCTAGTACTCTTGTAATATAGATTCAGATCTGTTGTTTCCAGATCATCCTTTATGACCAGGTCTACAGAGAAACTACCCATTTATTCTACTTGTGACCTAACAACAGCCACTGAAAGCAAAGAGGGGTTTTCTGCTGTCTTCAGAGGTCTGAATCAGGCACCGCCTCAGATTCTAAACCAGATCTAAGATGTAACCAGTGTATTCACCACTCTGTATTCATGTATCCTTGTCTCTGGTCCCTCTTTAAGAGAAGAGCTTTGCTCCTCTGTGACATGCTGTGTGCCAGTTCCCTGCTTTTCACACAGGCTAACTCCTACTCTCCCCAGGAATAGCTTATCAAAGTCTCCGGCATTGTTTAGCTGGCTATAAACCAGCAAGCAACTTCTGTCTCCATGGTGAATGATTCTTTGTCATCTTCTCCTCAAAGCTTTCTAATTAGACATCCTGTAATTTTCAGCTTTTCTATTACATGTTTGCAGTGGGGTGTGTGTGCCTGTGTACGCGTGGAGAATAAAAATTAAAACGTGGCAGTGAATCAGCAGTCTGTAAATAATTGCAATAAACAAACAAACAAGTTATTTATTTTTTTTTATGAGACATGGACTGGATTGTACTTTCAGGCAAGCAGCTGGTCATTTCATTGCTTCATCCTTAAATCCCCAAAGCCAATCTGCTCTAACAAAGAACAACATCAGTTTCCACCTATTGTCAACATTATAGGATGACATCTGATTTTGGTGATCTGTCCCACAGTCTGCGGGTGAAGCAAAGAGTGAATGCAGAGAGTGTGAGAGCACAATAAAATAGCATGTTGTTTAAGAAAGTATTCAGTTCCAGTTTAGCATTTCTTCTCTAGTCAAGAGCTGGTCAAAGTCTGTTAGCATTTACTAGACATGGAGCATCCTTTGTGAAATGAGCTGCTGATTTCATCTGGTTCCTGCTGGACAGGTATTTACCTCACAAAAGCAATCTTTACAGCAGGTACTACTTATCAGGCCATAGAGAAATGCCAAAATAAAAAAGGAACTAAAAAAACACTGACAGGGGTTGGGGGGGGTGATAGGGGAGTGTAGTGGGACAAAGGAGAAAAGAGTGAAAACAGAACTTGTGATTCAAATGACTGCTTTTCCTCCTCAAGACCCAAATAACTGATCTGCTAATGGCTATGTCCCTATCCTCCTCAGGACTAGCTGGCCACCCAAAACATAGAGACCTGAATGTCTCCTCTGAGAGAGCTCCTGGGCTGTATCAGAGGAGTGAAGAGTGCACTGCCTGGCATATCTCCTTGGGAGTTTTCAAGCATGAAGAGACTTCAAAACCTAGACCTTCCCCATGGCATACTCCCTCCCGAGAGGAATACTTTATATTACCCAAAGTATATGATTGAGGGGTATTCATCTCTTATTCAAAGCAATGAATAAGGTCTCTGCCACTACCTTCTGACCTAAAATACTCACATAAAAAATATTCTTTTTTATACGTTACATAGGCTACTACATACATCATATATGCTCTCAAACTTATTTAACATTGCTAGGAAGACTGTGAACAAAAACTGAAATTTCATCAGTGTCTTGCCTTGTTCCCTGGCTGAAGTTGTAAACTGCTGCTTCTAATAATGCAATCAACTCCACAGAAATATACTGCATTGTCACAAAGAGGGGCTTAGGATTTCAATTTGGGAATAATTAGATGGAACAGATGCAAATGTCAAGAGTATCTGTGTCTGCAGATTCCTCCAATAATGCATCTGATGACCACAGAATGTTTTATGAGGTTCAAGCCTCATCCACAGCTAATGGCTCCCAGTTAACAGAACCAGTCAAAGGGCAAAGAAAGGAGAGGGGGTGGTCATGAATATTTATGAAGCAAAACAAGCAGCAGAGATATTCCTTTTTAACGGGCTTCATTACTTCTTCCACTCTCCTGATGAAGTAACTGCATTAAAATCCAGGCATTTGAGTGTTTCTCAGCTGCCACTCACAATCAGACTCAAAATAATTTGTAGATCTATATATTTATATCTACAAATGGAAACAGGATGAATCAGACACGCTTTATTCTTTTTAAACAATTTTGTTGCTTGAGGACAGGACCAGATTGACAGACAGGCCTCTTCTGTGCCTAATTCTGCAAGCTGCTGAGTGCCTCCTGAAAACACTTGAGGCTTCTCAGAGCCATGAATGGAAGTTTGAGTGTGCTAAACCTCTCTTCAGAGAGATGTTCAGCAGTTTGCAAGATTGCTGCCTTCATCCTCAAGCCAGAGGTAGTCTGGGAAGGCTTTACCAACATGGCTTGTGTCCATGCCCTGGGGCCACATGGCTTATTTCTAATACAAGGGTAATTTCTTTTTCAGCCTTGGTTTCTCCTTAATAGTTCTGGCGAGAGAACTGGTGGGAACATCTATAGGCATGTACAAATTTAGTATGATCAAGGCCTACCAACCCTTATTACATCTGCTTATCAACAGCAATACCTTACTACTCTCAGCAGGTTGGAGTTGCCTGAAACTGTATCAACCTACTTGATTTAAGAAGTAGACTGACACCAACAAGCAAGTTTATAGTTGGATTTTCTAAACTTGGTATGGTCCCTGAATGTCACAGGTTACAGGAAGACTCCCTTTACTGAGGTAGGATACTGAGCACATAAGCATGCTGGAAGGGAGAAAGTGATGGGTACTGGCATGAACAGGCCCATTGTGTGATGGGTTTTCTGCTCAGCACTGTCACTATTCACCACAAACTGCTGGCAAAAACTGGAAATGCATCAAATCAGGCACAAAGCTCCGAGTTCCCTTCCAGGTCTGCAAGACTCGTGTGTCATCTCTTACAGGCACAGCACAGACTGTTAGACAGGTGTACATGCAGAAAACATACTCCATACTCTCCTACAAGACACAGAAATGTACCTAAATTTGAATCACAGCCCACAGAGATTTGTAACGATTTAACTCCAATGTTCACCCTGTCCTCCCTCCTGGTCTCGACCGGACGCTCCACAGAGAAATGACTCAGCAAAGCCAATTATTTAAAAACCTCAAAGAATAATATTCATAACCAGTATCACAGCAATCTAACTGATAGAGAGAACATTCCCTTGGCTGATGTTCAACCCCAAGACCTTGGGAAGTGAAGCCTGGTTTTAACCTTGTGGATGAGCTGAGATAGTAGGAGCTCAAATGATACACCTCAATAGTAAAATGGTTGTAGTGACTGTGTAAAATCTTCATATCCTGACCTGGCACTGTTAGTCCTACCAGCTTCTTACAAAGAAAAGAAAGAAGCAAGACAGAAAAGGAGACCAAAAAAACCCCTTAGCTCCTGTCTATTTCAGTGTTTTAGTTACCATGCTGAAATCCAGGTGGGAATCAACACATTTATACTCATTTCCCTAGAGAGCACTGCCTAGACTAGAGTGTCAGCGATGCAGGTTTGAAAAGGCACCCTGAGAAGATGCTGAGTTTTTCATCGCTCAGCAGCATGTGCACACAGTCTACTGACACAGCCTGGCAGTTCCCCCATACACCAAGCCTTCAAAAGTGCCTAAAACCATGCTGTCCCACAGACACATTGCTCAGATCAAGAACCTCCATGCTCTACAACACTGCAGGAGGCTGAAACATGGTTTGCTTGTTGGGTTTTTTTTCCTATGGATACTTTTACTTGGAAAAAAAAAATAATCTATATATATTCTCATCATAAACTTCTAGTGGTAATGAGAAAATAAAACAATAAAAAAAAAACTTTGGATTAAATGTTTGCCAGCATATTCTTGGTTTGGATAATGATTTGTAAACATAGATATATTCTTGTAAAGAAGTGCATAGTTCCTGAGAACAAAACAAAAAAACATAGCTTAGGCCAAAAAAATCTGACATCAACAAAAGCCCTTGATAGAGGTCTTGTCACACACTTCTACACAAAATTTTGTGCAGCAGATCACTATTTTTGGCACCTCTTCCCTATGGGGATAATTTGGTACATCTTCCTAGCACTTTCCCAGGGCAGCTTCTTGAGCAGATTTCAGCATCCACAGCCATGTACCTGACTGTTCACACACTCTGCTTGTAAATCTGTCTTTATTGCTCCCAAATTGTCAATGCCTGTAAGTTTTCACAAAAGTAACCAGTTCCTTTAACAGCTTCTCGTCCTCCAGTCTTTACCTGCAAAACACATTAAATCTGGAGATTTCTACCAAAGAGTAGACAGCTAATGGATATTTTAAATTTGAGCATGGGTCAGCAAGTCCATGCCATTTTAGCCCCTTGCTGTTAAAGCTGCAATGCCTCAGCAGGATGTAGAGCCTCAAAAATTCCATACGATCACGTATGGTAGAATCAAATTTGCCCTTGCAGTAGGAAAATGGCCCTCCTTTCTTTAAACTCCCCTTAGTACATCACACTTGCTAAACATTTTTTTTATTTATTTGAATCAATGAATTTTATCTTCATCTTACATTAACATAGTAAGCGTGAGATTCCTGTGATTTCCATGCTGCTATTTTTTAATTTATTCCAACAGAAGAGAAAAGGCAACTAGGTCTTGATCCTGCACTTATTTCCATATGCAAGAAATATTTTTTCCACATATTCATCACTCCTGAAAGCCAGTTCAATCCTGATAATCAGATTGTATCACTTACTGGTCTAACATCCAACTTTCTGCCCAGTTGAGAGGAATAATGAGCAACCTTTGCTTCAGTACAAACTGGGATAGATTTGGCGTTCGCGGTACACATCTGTAACACCGCACTCAGTACTACAACACTGCAGGATAGAAGTCATTCATGAATTCTGGAATATATACACATGGTCTAAACTAGAGATCATCCATAAACTTCTGTTCCCAATGACAAGAAATAGCTGGGGTCAAGTATAGGTGAAGATTGAGTCACTTAAAAGCCCTCAAACTGGACAGTTAATTCCAGTCTTCTCTCAGTGATGCCTCATCACGAGCAGCAGTGGCTTTTAAGTATTTGTGCAATTGTCTGTGCTGATCTCAAAACTGCCCAGGATCTTTTTAATGCATTTAATAAAAGTAAAATGTTTTAAGTAAATTCAAATGGATGCTTTGTAAATTTTCAATGTACAAAGAAAACCTTAAGATTTCCTTGTGGTGGCATAATGCTTGGACTTGATCTACTGACAGTACAGGAGCTTATTAGGAAACAAACGATTTCCCAAATTAATAGAATATTGGAAGTCACACTTCTACTTACAATGATCAAGCCCAAGAGAATTGTTTCCATGGGGTTACATGTTAATTAAAAAAAAGAACAGCGGATGCATTTTAAATATAAACTAACAATCTGCTCTGGCGATTGCATCTCTGTGATGCTGCATAAAATCTAAAATTGAAACTGAGCAGAAAATTACTATATAGGCAAAAATGGAAATCACTAGCACCTCATTAACGGAGGAAACTGTATCATGGCCAAACTATGAATACTGACAAATGAAAACTATAATTTTAATCTTCAGCTTTAATCTTCTAAGGTTATTTTAAGTAACAAAGTACATTTGTTTTATTATTACTTTTAAATACAGAGACAAATTATTTGCTGGAACAGCTCTGTGGTGCACTAGCAGTCCCATGATTTTAGCCCTGACTAAACTCCTTTAACTTCCCTGTTTGTAGGGAAAGTCTGCCCTCTTTAGCCTGAAACTGCATGGGGTTTTTGTGAGACTCAGTCTAAGACACTGTTCAATAAACAAACTGCTTGGAGATGCAGAAATGAACTGAGAGAAATCTAAGGTCAAAAGTTTCTATTGGAGCTTACCAGATGACATATCAAAGATGCTCTCCAAACAGGTGCCTGATTTTCCTTTCAGAACTTCTGTACTTTATCACAGATGGTTCCTACTAGCTCCCTTAGAAGACTGTGACATCTAAACAAAAGTCCAGGAGAAGCATTTTCCTACTTTTTATTTGTAAGCCCCTTTATAAACCTGTGCTACCTCCTTTCAGCTCCAGAAGCTCAGAAGTGCCATTGTAAGGAGTTCTCATACTTTGTGAAGCAGGTGACAGCACCTGGAAGGGCCTCGTAAACTAGTCCAGAGGAACGTGGCTAACCATGGTCACTGTTTGTGACTTCTAGCTAGATGGGAATGGAGTCATATTAGAGGCCTCTCCCAACAGAGATGATGGCTACCTGGTTTAGTGACTGACAAATTTCATGATAACCATTAGGCAGCTGGGTACTCCAGAAACCATACCCCACACGAGCAACCTCTCAAGCCACCAGCCTTCCCTTTTCAAAGCAAGTCAGTTGAATACCTGCCACAAACCCAAACTCATGTTAGGATGCTGGAGGCTGCATGGTTGCATTTGGACCCACGCACAGTCGGAAGACAGGGTCTCCTGCATCCTGTGGGATGAAGGACAGGTGAAGTACACCTCTATTCTTCTGGGTTATGTTGTCCTGTGAGACGGAGTGTACAGGGCCATCCCTGAAGCAAGGTTTATAGAAAAAGATAATATCTTTCATTAGACCAACAGATATAGTGGAAAGAAACAGAGACACAAGGTTTTAGCCTGAAAAAGTGCGTTGTTTTTTTTCCAGCTATAACAGTTGATCTATTATAAGATAATATCTCCCTATAAAACTTCCCTTACTTAGGTATTTTAACACAATCATGACTACAGAAACCCTATCACTGCTTATTTTAACCACTTCAAAATGGCCCAGAGTCGTCCTTCTCAAATCAAAGACAGATGGTCACTACAGTTAATTTTTTCTTTCATCTCCCCAGTCCCTTTGGGTCCATTCCTCCTACCCAGGTTGCTTGTATTAGTAATAAGGCCATAGAGCATGAAATGCAGATGACTCCAAGGTCTATTATCTTCCTTACAACTGGAAAAAAAATCATTTTTCCCTGCTTTTTCAACACAGGCTTTCGGAAGGAAGAAAATATATCAAAGACCTTTCTTTCACTCACACTGCAAGTCTTCTACCAACATGTTAAACTCACGTGATCTCACAGTTCACCCCCACAACAGGCAGCCTTGCCTTCCTGTCCCCCAGCCATTGGTCCACTTCACTGTCCTCTCCCTATTTGCAGAAGACAAGACCAAGAACCAATCTGGACTTTAAAATAAACATTTATCTTAGAGTCACTAAATACCAAAATAATGAGGTCAGGGAAAATGTAACCTATATCCTACTGCTATAAGGATTGCATCCCCTTTCATCAGACATACATGGCTATTATGGTTCAGATATCCGTGATGTCAGTATTTGACTGGGACAACTAGTTGTGCTTAGTTCTCCAGACACATAACTAGAAGAGGTTTCAGTGCACGTAAAATGAACCTGCTTACTTATTATTAGCTGTATCAGGTCATTGTACACATCAAAAACTTCTCAGAGAGTTTGAGGCCATTTCAATTCTCTCCTTTGCTCAAGTGGTGTATTTCTTTTCATAGTACTGACAGTAGCTACACACTGCAACCTCCAAGATACCTGCACTGCACCTAAGCAATTACACCACTGACTAGCAGGGGGAAGCTGCCAGGATACAATTTTTAGATGCTACAGCCATCACTTGTGTATTCATTAAAAGTGCAGGTCCAGCCACATTCAGAGCTGAACACAAAGCACATCTCTGTAACTGCCTTTCTCTTGAAAGGGCTGCAGTTGTACTTTTATGCTGGAATATACTCAGATACCTATGCACGTGTATGCACAGTCTGTGGAATGGGGACCAAAAGATTAATATCATTTCACTTTAATATCTTAGCAGAGGCTTATACACTTTATTTATGAGGTTATTTAAGCACTAATGTTATAGCTTGGTCAATCAACAGATAAATAGCTCAACTAATCACCCGTCACCTTTCATTCTTTCAGGATTATATCTCTTAAGACAAAAAAGAGACATCTTTCAAATAAGTCACAAAAAAAAAGCAGCTGTATCAGCTGCTTCTCTGGACTAAATGAGTATTAATGATAACAGGATCCTTATAAGCTGCTACTTGTCTTCTGCACCATGATTTCTAGCAGCACATTCAGTTACTGTATGGAAATAGATGCATTCACATTGTTCACTGCGAGCACTGAGGATTTGAAAGAAGCCACACTTAAAGTCTTTCAAAGATGCTAACTCATGTCTCTCTGCTTTTTACCGTAGTTTGTGTGGTAATAGGAGTTCTTTAGTCAGATACTTGACCAGAAAGCCATCATCAAACATTGATGTTTCCTAAAATATCTCGCATCTCTCCAAGCATGAGTGTGGCAATTGCAGAAACAGTCTGAATTCTCAGGTCCTCTTCTTTTTCTGCAATTGATTGCCATACATCTTAGGGAAAAAAAAAAACCCATCCAGCCTTACTCCGTCCCCATGAGGCTGCAGAATGCCCGAGTTAAAACCCACTGTACACAGCAGACACTGCTAACCAGCGTCAATGAAATGCAGGATGCAGCAACCTGCAGGTGAAAATCTCATGTCTGGCTTACAGCAGGAATTGAATGAGGTTCTTGCAAGTACTGAAGGCATTCATCCTTCCCATTTCAGGAAGACAAGAGGTTTCTTATACTGCCATCTCACCCAAAGGAGGCACAGAGGGAGGACGAACCCCACACGTGCTGCCCATGGATCACCCTAGCATAGAAAAGCCAAAGCTCCTACAGTATTCTGGGGGTATAAAGGGTACTGGCCCTAGAGAAAAGCAACATAGCATCGCAAAAGCAGAAAAAAAATTTGAAGATACATTTCCAAAGGCAAGTCATGCTCTGGGGAAGCTCATAGAGATTGGATCTGTGAAGGGCAGGCGTGTAGAGCAGCAGGAGCTGTTAACATAATTGGTGATACGAGATTCTTAATTCACAGTGAAAGAAGAGCACTCAAAGCACAGGCTGGCACTTCTGCAATGCCAGAAGAAAACTGAAACATGGAGAAGTGGTGGCAGGTCCATCCATCATCTTTGGATTCTTCACCACCACATTCAGAGCAGACAGTGAAAGAGGCTTGCCGTGTTTCAAGTGGGAGCCTTCAATGACAATGCTCCTTACAACAGAAACTGCTTCTTTCAGTTGACAACAGATTGTGACAAGAAGGTGAGGCACCACAGGAAGTAGTGTGTTTCATAAAAGGCCAAGTGCAGGGTCCTGCACTTTGGTCACAACCCCACGTACTGCTACAGACTGGGGGATGAGTGGCTGGAGAGCAGCCTGGCAGAGAGGGACCTGGGAGTACTGGTTGATTACCAGCT
>JANIJG010004963.1:138513-149185 GCA_024611175.1 Megaceryle torquata | reverse complement strand
GCTGAGGGAGCTGGGGTTGTTCAGCCTGGAGGAGAGGAGACTCAGGGGGGACCTTATCACTCTCTACAACTACCTGACAGGAAACTGTAGTCAGGTGGGGGTCGGGCTCTTCTCCCAGGCAACTGGTGACAGGATGAGAGGGCATGGCCTGAAGCTGTGCCAGGGGAGGTTTAGGCTGGATCTGAAGAAGCACTTCGTCACAGAAAGGGTGATTGGACACTGGAATGGACTGCACAGGGAGGTGGTGGAGTCACCGTCCCTGGAGGTGTTTAAGAAAAGCTTGGAAGCTGCACTCAGTGGCATGATTTAGCTGATGTCGTGGTGTCAGGTCATAGGCTGGACTCGATCTTAGAGGTCTTTTCCAGCCTCAATCATTCTGTGATAAATAAGAAAGCTGTGCAATGAACAGAGATCAGCAAGGGAATCCTCTCCAATAAAACTTTCCCACTCCTGCCAAACGGCTATAGGCAGTGTTTTTCAGGAATTCATTTGATCTGAATAAACTTGATGCAGAATTGGCGAGATGCTCAGGTCAGCATAAATCAGCTGTGCAGCTCCCCCGACTTCTGGGCAGCCAAAGCTCAGCACAAGGTACACCCAAAGTGCCAGACATTCATCATTACTAACAGAACACATCACTGCTCACTGAAATGAAGGTTTTAGTGCTGCTTCAAGACCCACCCAACTACAATACATTTATTTTCCTGCTGTTCTGTTTTTCTCTGCCTCCTTGAAATTAACGTGCAGATTTGTTAAGCTATTGTTGTAGAAATGTACTTTTTTTACTTACTTCTGGAAAAAGTTACACTTTTTTCATTTATCTCACAACACACGCAGACACTCAGAGTGTAGACAATCAGTCTGCAAAATGTCATATGACCTAGCTGGCTGAAAGGTGCTCTATGAGTTTCATAAATCATTCTTTATCTGCCTTGGCTCTTTTTATAAATAGCACATCTTGGTTTTGCACATCTTAAATGCTTTGGACCATTTCTTTTGTTTAGAGGGGAAAAAACAGCAATAAGGATTTGTTTACTAACAGGGAGAAAAAACAAGTATTAATATTTTTGTGCTGTTGCTGAAAGCACGGTCCCAACAGGGGCTGGATTTCCAATCTTTTGTATAAAAGCCGTCGAAAACCTTTTTTACTAGACTACCCAGGATGTTGTTTAAAGCTCAACGTACACAAGAAATTTCATGTAAATTAGCCACCTGAGGGTACCAACACAGACCCATGATTGTAATAGAAACATATTGACATTGGCATAAAAAAGGCTAATTAACTGCTTCCTCTCTGCCAGTTGCATACTAGATTCACGCCGCTGCTCAGCATCTCCTGGGCTGCTGCAGATACGCCGGCAAATACTCTCATTTCATGGAGATCAGCACAACAGCTGCTTGAAAGGTCTGCCCAGAAGCATTGGGGAACAGCAATATAAGGGGATGAGTGCTCCACAAGCAAAGGGACAGAAGAGTTCAAAGTGTGGCCCCTTCCCTCACATGGAGCAAAGCTGCCTTCATTCATACACCATTTCTGGAAAGTCAGACTTGACTTCTTATGTTTTTCTTCCTTAGTACAAAAAGCCATTGAAATGCTATAGTCCTATGCAGCATGTTTTGGGCTGATAAGAATAACAGCATGTGGGGAATTTAGTCCTTCATTTCACACAGAGGGAAACAGACTTTGTGGCATATTCTGTCTGAAAGACAACCCCAGAAAAGAATGTGAACTCACAGCTTCTAGAGGTTGAAGTTAGACAATTGATCCAGGGAGTTGCAGACTCTGATTAGAGAATCTTACGGCGTTAAGTAAAAACCTGTACACTTCCGTGAATGCAGCTGAAATAAACTGTGAATTACTGAAGTAATTCTCAGCAGTACAGGGCTTGATTGCCTTGTAGAGTGATTTGCACCCACACATTGTGAGTATCAAGCAGGTGTAAAATGTTTGCAGTGGAGGAATAGGGAATGTTGATTTAAGAGCATTTTATACACACGTTGCCCTGAACTTCATAGTGTCTACTATTAGAAAGTGTTTAGAAAGTACAATGGGGAAAAAAACCCAACAGTTTCCAGAACTCAAAACACACGTCCTTTGTATTAAGCCCTTTATATTTGTGATGTCCTGATATTAAGGCTTATTCTTACAATACACTAGAGAGAATTCCATACCAAAACCCTCTTCTAAGTCACACAAGGATCTGGAATACCTGAAATCCATTCCCAGGATTTCCTATTCAACCCCATTTTTTTCAGTTGATATTTTCTCTTTTCTTTTTGATGATTTTTTCCCCCCCATTATATGCAGCAGAAGATGAGCTCACTCTTGGCATTTTCCCTGTAACCATTCTGCATCCACAGCATCATCTCACAGAAAGAAAGCCTTTATCTAGCCACAAAGATGATGTAAGAATGAGTGACTGCACAGGTCAGGTGAGTGGTAATGGGACAGTAAGCCTTTCATCTGAGGTCAACAGAAATACTCCAAACCATCTGGTTTGAAAGCCAAATTAAAGTTGTTCCACTTCAATGGTTTTTTGGTCAACTGTGAGAAAGGAGTTAGCAATTTCACAACAGACGGAGCGCTGTGTCACAAGAATAAGTAAGTCAAATATGTAAATAGAAAACAGTGCCATCATCTGACACCAATAATGAAATCAGGTCTCTAAAAATCGAACTAGCTCCTCAGCTTTTATCTTCTAGTTAAAGATGGAGGTTCTCTGATAGAAGGCAGAAATGCATATTTCTGTTGCCTGTATTGTCCTCATTGTCAACAAAAGCAAAGGAGTCAGTGTCTAGGGATGTAAAGCCCACACTAAAGCCAGCATAGAAGGGAAGAGATGAAGGGAATGTAGGGTACCAAAAGGAGAGATTATGTTTGCTTCTTACACTGTTGCAGACCAAGGAAGAACAGAGGACACTTTGCTGTAACATCAGCTCCTGCCTACTTACTATTTTCTCACTACCAAGTCGATGTGAACATTTCTAGAGTAAAGCTCTTTACATGTCAGAGAGCACCAGAAGCAAAAGAAATCATTTATAAGCAGCCAGCACCCCTGCAAAGCTAGCTCATTTTACATTTTCACATTCTCCAAATTCATCTTAGAGATACCACTTTTGCCTCTGGCTAGAAATTAAAACATCCCTTTCCTCTCCCTTTTATTTCATTGTTTTCAAAAAAAACAAAAGCATTGTGAGGAAGATGGATGCTAGGGCAAATGCCCACTGAAAACATTGAGTTAACAAAACCACTGGCTAGGAATAGAAGAAAAGGGTAAAGGCAATGACCTCCTTTTTGGTCCTGAAAATGTAGAACAAAGGTTAGCTGTTCTACTAACCCTACTCGCTGTTATTTTTTGACTCCTCACAGTCGAAAGAAGACCTCGAAGCAAAAATATTGCCTCAAATCTCACGGCCTATTTGAGGTGTGCATTCTTTGAGAACCACTTCCTTTCATCAGATACAAAGCAGCCAATGAATGAAGCCAGATATCCCCGCAGAAAAGAGAGCACAGGAGCACACACTGGGCCTCAGATGCTTGGAGCACTATGGCAGCCATCAGCAACAATTAGGCAATTTATTTCTCTTGTTACATCCCTTCATGTTAACCACTGCATGCCCACTTGGACTGCTCCAAAGAAAAGGACCAGTGCTTAATTCCATTAGCCATCACCGACTAAAGTTCCGATAAAACAGGACAGCAGAATAGTGCTGGAAGGCTACTGGTATGACATACTGGTATGTTGCTATCTGAAAAAAGCCCTGTAGTTGACCGTAAAATAGAAAAGGAAGCAAATTTCTCCCATACCACCCCCCTACTAGGCCTCCAGACTCATTCAGACCGGTGTGGCCTCTCTGAATTGTTTTCTTATGTTATTAACAGCAGCAGGGACGATCTGCTTCCTCAGTCTGAACTCTGCTTGATATTGGAGACTCACTTTCAAACTGCAAACAGCTTTTGTGCAAGAAACTTGCTTGTCTCTTTTATTCTCAGATCTCCGCCCTTAAATGAAATTGTAAGGCTGGCAGGACTGGACTGAAAAAACCATTAAACCTTGATAATTTTCTGCTAGAAGAAACACTTTAAGCCAAAATGACAGTCAGTTCAGGAAAAAAAAATCTACTTTGATAAGCTTGTAATTAAACAGCAAGCAAGCTGGTGAGGCAATGTGATCAGTCAACCATGCTGGCCAAGATGTTACTGTCAAGTGGGACAGCAAGCTTTAAGGGCAAATTTGCTCATCACCTACTTAAAAGAAAGATGGAAGATACCACAAATACTCCACTGCAGAGGAGAGGTGGTGTACACAGAGCAGGAAGGATCCTGGTCTCACAAGAGAACCCAGAACACAAGGAGCATGCCAAAGGAATGAGAGAACTGAAGCAGAGAAATGTTTTTAGTATATTATTGATTTTGTCACATGTCTTGGGATGTGTGAGCTGAAGGGTAACTGACTTAATAACACCGTCTGAGGGATTCTAAGTATTTCAAAGGTCCCAGGGCAATAAGCCATCAGCTGGCACAATCATAAAAGCTGAAGTTGAGGGAAAATATGGGTTTACATGGTATATTTTGTGAGGACCAGAACTTGCCCTGGAGGCCTAGGAGACTTGGAAACGACATATGCCAGAGGAGTCAAAGCAAGGGACAGCACAGAAATCTATGCAGAGGAAAGGGTTTAAAATCACATCAGTTCTTCCAGTGGAAATTGAGACAAGTGGGAGAGTCCATAAGATTCAGGCCTATATAAACAACCAACTCGCTTTCATTTAGCTGTTAAGTTTTGCAGAGCAATCCCACCCCACCTCGTTTGCTAATGCTGCTGAAGCTGTTGATACCAGTCATATCATCTCCTTCCTTGGCACCAGTCCCTGACATGAACAAGTGACATCTGGGGACGCTTTAGTTCAGGGCTGAAACCCCTGCTTGGGAAGTGGTGACCTGATGGCCACCCCACAGCCTTACATGCCTCCCAGGGAGAAGTGGAGGGTCAATAGATGCCACGCAGTGGTGTTGCTTTGGCACACCCTGTGCTCAACCATGAAAGAGGCCACTGCAGAGACCTAGTGGTACAGTTGAGGAATAGTGGTAAAAATCCAACCTTTCTCCATTTTCCTCCTCTTTCTCTCTATTGTTCCTCTGTGACCTGTGCTAGATTGTATGACCCTGCTCTGGCAGAGGGGTTGGACTCAAAGATCTCCCAAGGTCCCTTCCAACCCGACACCCTCTGATACCTGTGATATCCAGCCCCTTCCCTGCCCACCAGAGACCTGACGTGTGTCACCCATCATCATGCATGCCAAAGATTCCCCACTCCTGGCAGGTTTGAGTAAAAAACAGATGTGTGGCAATTGCAACCCCCATGACATTCCAATTTTAGTATATGGCTACCCAAATATCTCAGCTATCATCTATCAGACAGATTGAGAGATCAGCAACTTGAAAAAACCAAAGACCTTTTTTATGGCACACACTAAAAATATAAAATGCTATTTACGAGGTCTATGTATGAAACAAAGACCACCAGAACTGGTCTACTCCCCGTTTAATACAAGGCACAGAGGGTCCAGAACAGGTATTTGAGAAAGCCCAAACAATGGAAAAAATACAAAAATCTCAAACCTGAAATCACTAGCAGCATTAAGCCATGACCTCTGACATCACTGGGAATTCATATTACCTCCAATAGATGCTGAATTAGACTCTTGTAGAGTTACACCAATTATTAAAAGTAAATTTATTTAGAGATTGATACTCAGGGGTTTGTTTGGTTTTGTTGTTGTTTGTGTGTTTTATTTTGCTGTGAACAGACTAACTCCTAATAAGTTTCCTCTTCCATACTAATGAGCAAAGGTTTAGTGCAAACAAACCTGACCTATGAAGTGCTTTCCTGGACAATGTTACACTTATGATTGATCACTTTATTCCCACAGAGCTGCCTCAGTGCTCTGAACAAGATGAACATAAATGCTAAGAACAAACAAGAATGTTTTAAAGACAGAGATTGAAGAAAGCAACAAATCTATCATTCCAGAATTCTGTCTACTGACAGACTGCATTGTCTTGACAAAAACAAACTTTGTCAACAGGTACCAAAATCATACTTAAAAGGAAAAAAACAACCTGTGTAAAGTATGGAAGAGGAATAAATATGAACCAAAACAAAATTTGCCGAATTGTTTGAATACTTTCTATTACCACTCAAATACTTCTGCTCATAAATCAGTAGCAATACAATTCCCAGACCAATTGAAAAAAAAAAACCCCAAAGTATTTTGAAAAGTATCTTTAAAACATACCATAGTCAAAAGACAATTTTAGGGTTTTGAATATTAACATAGCATGCTTTGGTTCTCATCGTTTTAGGTTGTAACAAATTTCTGTAATAGTCAACCACACCAGCCACTGAAATAGCAGGAGATTAAACAGCATCCTCCCAGGTGTAGTGATCTAGACTCTAGAAAGAATGACTGACATGACAAGTGTGTGAAAGGAGAATTACTGACAGAATTAGGGACAATCAGGAAAATGAAACCCCATGATAAACAAAACCAAGCTGTCACTGTTCACAGTTATTAGCACAGGAATGAAGGGCATTCAGTTGTTCTTCCTTCATGATTTGTCATCTCTGGTCAGGTCACTGGTTCTTTGAGCCTTGAACCCCACTGCTGACCAGCACTTCAGAAGGTGGCAGTAGTCTATATGGCCAATAAAGTAATAAGCTGTGGTGGGGAATGAGGGTAAAATGTCACCCCTCTTGGCTTCTGCATATGTTGAATGAATTTGTCTCAGAGCCCTCTAAAATGCTTTGGTCAGATTTACATATTGAAAGAGACCTCAGTGGAGAACAAGGCTGGACCTATACACCTATTCCTATCACCAGTGTCAGTGCTCCTTTACCTTTAATTCACCCTCCCCCCCGGTATCTTTTGCTACACTTGTATATTTTGCTACAATACTTGATCAGGGTTGTGCTAATAGTGATTCTGAATAAGCACGGGAGCTACCCAGCACCAATCTCTATTCCTTCGTAACTTCTGTTTTCCCTCTGTAGCTCCACAATTGGGAAACCACCTCAAACTCCCTCTTAAAATATCATTAAAACATTGAGTGCTTTTCCAGAGCTCTTCCCAAACCTATCGCAGTCCAGGATGTTATTCTGAATTACACCGTACACAGTGCAAAGGATGTGGCAGAGGCTGCTGCAGAACCATAAGGGAAAGAAAAATAATTAATGATGGATCATAGAGGGGGGGGTAGAAAAAAACCCAAACTTTTTAAATGTGTCAGGAAGCTTCAAAGCTACAAGATTCAGCCCAAGTTTCAGACCCTTCCAAATACACAGGGATTCAAATCTGTAAAGCATAGCTGTAAAATTCAAATTAATAATCTAAACTTCTCAAAAACCTCCAAGGATTTTGGAATTTAAGGTTTGTATTCAGGCACGTGGACTTCTAAACTAGTGGAAGTCTCTCTCCTCATCCCTCCGAATAGTCTGAGACATTAACAACCAATAACATTTTCATTATCACTACCATAGCTTCTCCCAGAGCAGAGAGTAGTTCCTCACTCCCTGCTCTTAGATAAACCACAAAGCTTTGAGTGTTGGCTGCTAAACACTTGATTGTTATCCTGTGTGTTTCTCCCCACCTCTCCTTTTATGTATGCTCACTGTGTCTGCACAGAAGATAGGATGTATATTTTGCAGCATGGTGTTTCTGCACATGGCTCAGCATGCACAATGCACGCTCTTTAGTCTGTCAGGCTTCCCAGCATCAGGACATAGTTAAACAGCTCTCAGGGTAGGGCTTATTAGGCTCCACTGAATAGCCAAGAGGGGCAATAAATTTCATAAGTGAACACATTCACCAGGTGGAAAATACTCATCACTGGATTTGAGTGAGCACACAGTGCTCTTAAAATACTTCCTAGTAGCTATATAAAAAAAAAAAAGAACACCACATCTGAGTTAATTCTCCCTGGCTTCATCTTCACTGCAGGGAAGGTGCATTCTGCAGTGCACCCCAAAGTCCTGGGGTCCATCTAACTGGGGAAACCACTGCAGCCCTGTCATTTGCATCTGTCAGGGTTTGCTCCCCGAGGAAATAGGAATGAGCTGGGAAAAGACATCTGCTTAGGCCCCACCATGACAGTCAGTCTTAATATCAACAAAGCAACCACTGCAAACAGCTATGAAGACTTCCAAATCCCACTGTTTAGATATATATGACTAAATCTTATTCCTTTGATATTACGTCTTTTTGTCTACCCTCCAGAGGCCTGAAATTGGCCATTCCAAACCACCAACTGCACATCTCAACTCCTGAAGTCAACTAAACAGTTGAATCCACTGAGTATGCTGGAAAGCACAGATGGAAAACAAAGGTGATAACCAAGTGTTAGGATACACTGTGGCTCTACAACTCAGAGATGCTTCCTGGTGTAAAGCTATTTCAATTTCTTTACTCATAAGGAGGAGTTTTCTGACACTTTAAATTTGAGAATCTTTCATGCTCCACTGAGAGGCAATTTCCTTTTTCACATAGAGAACTAACTTAAAGACAAATGGTCCTAGAGAATGTTTGTTTGTTTTAAACATTCTCAGAACTGCTTTAGCACAGAAGCATGTCATTTTCTAGACCACGAGGCTGAATGAACTGAATTTCCATTTATTGCCAGGGTGAGCACTCAAACATCAGCAGTCAGCAGGAGGAAAGATGAAAGGATCTTTTCAGGGCATTTAGTGCATCTAGATGGAGAAGGATCTTCTGCAAAAGACAGTTCTCAGGACAGCACATGTTTGTAAGGTGAGAGGCTGGGAAGTCCATGCTGAAAGTGCCTACAGCAGCAGGGACACAGAGGCTTGAGGAACGTGCCTTCAGAAAGAGCTCTACCCAAACGGAGTCAGAGCAGAGAGCTGGCTCCTAACAGCAAGGGATAAACAATACCTTGGAGAAGGTCTGAAGGAATTACTAAGAGTGTCAGGTCAAGAAATATGCGAGGGGCCTGAAGACATTAAAACCTTCGTGCCAGAGGCCATCTCACCAGTGCCTTCTACTGCACCCCAGCACAGATGGCACCACTGGTCCCTTGGCAGAGATGGCACCCAATGTCCTCAGCAGGGGGCGAGGGGGGCAGGGAGGGAGGCTTCACTGCCTGGCCCTCCTCACAGCATGGTCAAGTGGGTAGAGTTGTTAGGACTGTAACCAGTCTGCTGGCACCAGGTCTCCGTGCAGTTCTGCATTCCCAGAGGAGCCTTTGCCCCACTGCTGCCAGTAAGGAGACAAACCCCCAACACATTTACTGAGAAGGGAATGATACTGCTGATGCCTGCCCGTGCTGAGACTAAAAGTCCCATGTTCATATGACAGTTGTTTCATTTCAGGATTTATTAAGTATGTTTAAATATTAACTAGTCAATAAATGCCAAGTCAAGACAAATACTCGTTCAAAATGTAAAAAAAGAGGTCTTAAGTCAGCAACAGCCAATGATACATGAGCTCCCACCCAGGAGAGTGCACTAGCCTGACAGCACCAGGTCTCATCCCAGAAACATTGTTTCAACTTCTCTTGGCAATTTCGGATTTCTTCGGGGTCTTTGATTGCAGCCCCAAGTTCCTCCTTTCACAAAAAATAGCAACAGAATCGCACACATTCAAAATCATCTTCACTCTCTACCCAGGTCCTGAGGGGATTTAGAAATAGCTTATAAGCCAAAATCTTTGCATGACTAGTGTTTCCTGGATGCACAGGATGCTGCAGGGCAGCATGGAAAAGGCCAGGCTTTGCCCTATCACCACCAATTCTCGACATGGCTGCAGCATGGCAGGAGAGTTCAGGCTCTGCAGCTTGCCTGCAGGCTGCACTCAGCCCCTGCCACCTCAACAGATGCAGTCAATAGCAGGCATCACTGAAAAACTCACAGCTGATGTGAAAAGGTTGCTGAGCACAACATTCACTGCTGAAAGAAAAAAAATCAACACTTTCCACATTGCTCTGCCCGTAACATACAAAGTACCATGGTGCCTGCTCCTCACTATTGCAGTCTTGGTGATATGGCAAAGCTACAAGACCCTTTAAATTGCAGCCATGATTATCCATGCCATGGCAACACTCGGCTGCAGTTATGTTTCCCTGAGAACGTACGGGAGGCCTAAAAGGGAAAGATGCTGTATACAAAAGTGTCACAAGCTCTTCTATTGAAGGCAGTCTCCTCAGCAGCTGAATATGGTTAGCACATAGCCTGAACAAATCACTGGAGATCCATGGTGAGATTCCAGTCACAGATGTAGTTAGAACCCAACACTGGGCTGAGAAGAGGGGGAAAAAAGTCATATGCAAGGTCTGATTAAAACCCCAGAGGATTGACTTCAGAGGACCTTGGCTCAGGCTTTTGCTTTGCATATCCTCCAAGGCTTGATTTCCACACCAGCCAGGTCTGCATGTTTTTACATCATTATGTAGCATAGTGTATGAGTCAAAACATGCAGAAGCTTCCTAGAGATTTTCTCTTAGGTGTCTGTAAAGCACCATATATTTAAACTGCATTTCCTAAATCATAAACAAATAAATACGTAAGACTTCCTGATTTACGTTCGGGGGGGGGGGGGGGGGGGGGGGGAGAGGAGGCCACCATGCAGAGTCCAAGTGACAGAGAAACCTCACTTTTCT
>JANIJG010004963.1:115387-138413 GCA_024611175.1 Megaceryle torquata | reverse complement strand
ATATGTTTAAACCTCATTGCCGAAAGACAAAAATAAAAAAAACGTAGGACTTCTGGGTTTAGGTTGGGTGGGGGGGGGGGGGTTAAAGCGAAGGTCACCTTGAAAGCTGCAATGTAAAGAGCTCACTCCCTTTATCTCTAGTGTCACAGTTCTGCCTCTGCCTACAGTAGCAAAAGATTCTCACCACATGAAAAAATAATTTTTAAGTCTTGTGCAAAACCTGACCTGTTAGAGATTCTGAATATGCAGCCATGATCAAAGAGCACCTGCCTGGCCACGTCAAAGAGCTGGCTAGGTAAAAAAGTGCAAGATCACTTGGTACTTTGCATACTTTTGAAATAACTTTGGAGAAGCAATATGGTTTTGGAGATATGATGGTGGCCCCAGCATTCAGGAGACCTGGATTCTATTTCTGGCTCCACCACTGACCTGCTGAATGACTCAAGACAAGTGATTTTAACACATCCACTAAGTTTCACAGAGCAAGTGCAAGAGTCACACACTCCCCATCCACCCCAGGCTGCCCCTTCACAGTACCTGCATCCTACACCTTTGCAGAATAGTCCAGCTTGATCCCTTATACAAGCTACAGCTTCCCAGCCCCCTCCTGATGTGCCAGCCTGCTGTGTCTGGGGTACAGGGTCCCTGTACGAAGTAGGGACGGTTCAGTGCTACATTTGCCAAAAGTGCCTACCTCAGCTCTCTATATGCCAAGGCCTGATGTGTCCAGGAAGGCTTCCTTCATGGGATACAACTCGTGGACTATCATCAGCTGTGCACACTCAACCTTCACCTACATATATCTAACAGAGTTGGGGGAAGTCAAGATATCCATTTCCATTTGTGAGCCTCTGTTTCCTTTTACCACTGTCACAAAAAATAGCTTGGCACAAGGATAACATCTCCCATAGTCTGTACAGAAAAAAAAAAAATAGGCTCCAGCTCCCCAAAGGACCCCAAGTCCTCCTGTGCCTTCATGACCACCGAATCATTTTCCTGCTCAGTAAACCCTTTCTCCACAAAACTACCATTGCAATCACTGAAGTACATCACTAATGATCCCATTTCCCAGGGCTGGCACTGATGATTTGCTGGATTACTTTTCAAAAGTATTTTGCTGTCTTGGGTTTATGCATCTTTAAAATACAAATACATCAGTAAGAAGGGAGCACTATAATCTTTGACTAAAAAACCAACAAACAACAGCAAAACCAAACAACCAACAACAACAAAAAAAAACCAAAAACAAAAATGTGAACCAGCTATTACTATCATTATTATTAAATATTATGATTATTTCATTAGTTACTCTGACAGAAGTATGCACTATGAATAGGCATCACTAGGGGATTCTCTGCCCAGCCTGATAGCCTCTTCTCTGTAAACATGGACTGCCTGCAGCATGTTGATTTTTGTTTGCCTTTCACAATGGAGAGACTCAACTCTAATGCATCAGGTTTTTTGATTTTTTTCCCCACTAAAAGGTGTTACAAGGAAACAGAACTGCCTGTACAACTGAAATTAGGCTTCTGTACATGAATTCATTAACTCTGCTCTGCATTTTGTAGCACTTGAAATCAGGAGAATTTTTGGTGGGAGAGAAGCAATGGACATTCTCTCCTGTTTTGAGGAGACAGAGCCCACTGTAAACGGCAGGATGACCATCCAGTTATGAGAGCCATTTTAGCCACTGCTTGCATGATATAGTAAAAAGAGGGATACATCTGCTTCTTGAAAATACACTTCAGTTTAAGTTACTTTATGCAAAGTGTCTCACCACAGCCCCTGGATAGTAACAAGAGAGGAAAGTGTAGCACCAGGTCATCAGCAACTATAAACTGCAAATAGACAGGGGAGAGAGAGGGTAACAGAACACGTGCGGAGGGGGAAGAAAGTCTCAAAGGGAATTTCAATAATCAGTGAAGAAAGCCTCAGAATTCTCCCAGCAGTACTTCTGTTCAGTATGTAATGACAAATGCCAGCAAAGGAAGGGATATCATTGACTGGGCACAGTACTTCCAGTGAGCAAAGAGTGAACCTGAAAAGTCTGAAAACTACTTGTTGAAGAGCCAGAAAAGAGAAATGGAAGAAAGGAGCCATCTGACAGAAGAAGAACTGAAGCCAAGAGATAGCAAGTTCAACATCACAGAGGAAGCATGTTTCAGAAGTAGGAGTTTGAGATCCAGGACAGTACCCTCAGCTGGACAATTCCCTGACACAGAAAACACAGGTTGTGTCTATCTCCAACAGAGAGGAAGAATAAGTGGGAAGCTAGGACAGGCTGAGGAAAAAAGTTCACCCGGCTCTGCCCAAAAATTTCTGCATCCAGGGAACAAAGAAAGTGAGAATTTTCTCTCACTTTAATGAAGGACAGAATTTCAAGCAAAAACTCAAAGGCAAATACCTTGACAGAAAAGAGTCAAAGCTCTGTAATTGAGAGGTTGGATCAACCACTCACACAGGCTTCTCTTAAAGCCTTGTAGTGTGATTATCTCTAGGAGGAAAGTAGCTTTTTACCACAGGTTTTACCAAGCTAAATAATCATTGGTATTAGAAAACTGTGAAACATGAAGTTCCTCTACCCTGCCTTTAAAACAGGGCCCACAGGGAGTACTAGAGACCCTTCTTCCCACTGATCTTTCACTGGGAAGCCAATAGCAAGAAAACACTCCAGTCCAAGCCTTCTTCCTCACTGAGCCTCCATGCACTTTTCTTTGGGAAGACTGTTCAGTCCATACTGTGCTGGCCTGGAGCTTGAGGTTCCCCTTGAGCTCAGTCTGCACAGGAGGAGTTTTTCCTGCTGTTTGCGAAGCACATACCAGTGAGAATCCAACAGCCCTTCTCATTCCCTGCTTCACCCTCATCCAACAACTCGCAGCTGAGTGGCAGCACAATGGTGCTCTCCCCAGCATTCATTTAGACATACATACTAAATGTTTAACTACTTCCTATTTCATTATCTTCTATTTCTATAATGCTGCCAATTCACACTCACTGCAGATGGTCCTCAGTGGACTCAGATTTATCTGGTGAAGGTCATAGCTTCTCAGTGCACGAATCTTAAAGTCTGACCTTGGGAAAGCAAAGTGCAATATTAATTCCTTCCATATTTCAGGTCACTAACATGACCTCTGGGGAGGACAGCCATGG
Organism: Megaceryle torquata; assembly: GCA_024611175.1. Lineage (NCBI taxonomy): Eukaryota > Metazoa > Chordata > Aves > Coraciiformes > Cerylidae > Megaceryle > Megaceryle torquata. Next base: position 135,263 of record JANIJG010004963.1, on the reverse strand, counting down.
AGCAGTGAGCAAGGGCTCCTGTGGCTGGGTTATTTTGGAGGGCGGGGATATGGTTATCTAACTGTTTACAGATAAAGACCTGTAACTAGGTTAGCCATGCATGCCTGTGAGAAGAGGGAAGGGCAGACTCCAAGGTCCCCTGAGAAGGAAGAGTGCTGTGGGTCTTTCCTGAGCAAGGCAGCATTCCCTTCCAACCAGCTCAAGCCTTCAGATTTCTTACTCAAAGGTGAGTAAAATGCAAGCACTGAAGAGATGGGCAGGACAGAACAGAGAATGGAGGATTACCTGGCTCTAGCAAAAGCCACTGGGAACACATCCACTTGAAATGTGAAATGAACAATCCACCAAAAAAAATGTGCTGTGGATATAGGGTCTCGTTGTCAGCCCCTTCACTGCTAGCTATTGATTTTACAGTATTTGTAAGATTTATTCCCTTTTATTTTCACCAGGGGAAATTAAGCTGTCAGGATCTATTAACCCGAAACAAGCCATTATCCCTCTCATGATTATCGCCTTCCAGGGTTGGTTGCAAAGTTCCCCCAGGCTCGGTCTGCCAGGGAAGGAGGCTGGCAGCTCTTACGTGCCTCTCAGCCATCCTGCCCGTCCTGCTCAGGGTGTGTGGGTGATCCAGCTGCCCCACCTGCAGAGGGCAAAGCCAGCAAGGTGTGCCTGAAGCAACATGGGTCTCCCTTCCCCGCTATCGCCCAAGACCATTGGCAGTGCACCAAATAGCTCATGCAATCCCACCAAAAAGCACCCCCCTCTCACACTTTTAGTGAGCTGTGACACTGCCAGGGCAGCGTGCGCTGCCACAAGAGGCAGCTCTTGGGCCAGAAGTACAGCGAGCATGCACATGCCTCAGGATGATGTACACATTCAAACTCAACTGCAGTATGTGTTCCTCCATTTACTTTCTTAGTGTTTATAACTACTCGCTTTATGAGACAGAAGAGGAACATCAAAAGGCAACCTTGAATCTGCAGGGATACAAAGCTCCAAAAAAATACAGAAACTAATTTGCTAAGCACCAGGATGGTGCTATCTCACCAACTTGTTTGAAAAAAGGTTTGCGGGCTTGTTAGTGGCACTTCCAAAGAGATCAGGGACTGTAGCCTGAACCTCAGTCAAGCCACTTTTGTGAAGCACAGCCACAGGGGCTGTGTTAACATGCCCACTAAAACCTCTGATCCACCCATTCAACGTGGGATTTTCAAACCCCTTTAAAACAAATCAGTTGCCATTGGATCAGAGCCACATGTCCTTCCCCAGTGGTGACCATTTCCATAACAAACTGCAGCTTTAAATGCCAATGGGCTCAGCACCAGCCAGATACACCAAGAGTTTTGAAGCACAGAAAATTATGAAGCACAGATCTGGAAATCGGATTCATGCCCTCGACTTCTAGAGCTGAGTGCATTTCTCCAGGCAACAGAGGTGTTTTCACTGGTGGAACACCAGGCACTACGGGACACTTTTCTTACCTTAAGGTTTTCAAGCCACGTGAAAAGCAGCCTGTTCTCTTAAAGCTCGTTTGAGGCATACCAGTTGACTGCAGAGTGAAGTTATTCACTCACGTACAGTGCCTCATTCCTGAGATGCACACTTAAGCCCAGGAAAAGCACTCAACAGTGCAGATGCAGTATATAATTTTCAGTGCTAATAGCGTGGTAAAATCAAAGCAAATTTCCTCTGGAAGAAGGCCACACACCACTCTTCAGTGAGGAGCATTTCCACCTTAAACTTTTGAACATCTGCCATTCCTGCTGAAAAAACAGCTTAGGAAAACCACCACTCCCTAAAAGACTTCACATCCTTCCCTTTCATTTATCTTATGAATAAATAAATTATCTTTGCTCTTACTTGAGAGGATAGGAAAGGAAAAAAAAGAAAAGAAAAAGCTTTATTTCAGACCAGAAATCAAGTATGACAAATCTTTGCCAAATGTAGAACGCCTCCTCAGTTCAGTCTGAAAACAAGACTTCAAAATTTAAAGCACCTTGGTAATCTTAAGTGCAATTTTGAGTGCACCAGCCCCTGCTGAAAGTGTTCATGCTCTAGCATTTCTATCACTTAAAACTCCAGGTGATTATGGGAAAAGGGAATGTGGGGCATACATCAAGGCATAGGCATGTCAGCTGCTATTGTTAAGCGAAGAGGAAGCGCCAGCTTCCTCCTAGCAGCTGGTTAGCAGACCTGGCACTGCCAGCAAGATCAGATCCAACCGGGGACTCAACCACTGCAGCCAGGCCATAACTCCTTGGGAAAGGTTGAGCTGCATCATCTGGCGTCAGCTCACATCCTGCCATGGAGTCATCTGCATGCCTCTGGTGGTCAGCCTCCCTCTGCAAACACAAGCAAAAGGGAAAAGAGACTGCACGTCCTGTGGATGTGGTTTGGATTCTCCCTCCAGACAGCAAGCAGGGATCAGCCCTGTAAGTTCTGTCAGGGAGCAAGTTTATTTCCAAGCCAGCCTCCAAGATAGTCCATTTCCATGCATGTGATAGTGAGCACCAGTAGGACAGGACTGACAAACTTGTAAGGCAAGCTCTCATTATTCGAGGCTCTATGAGCTGTGAGCACTACAGCCATGCTCATGACTGCTTCTGCAAACAAACTGCTGTCCTGGAGTCATTTGTAATGAGGCACTCCCAGTGCAGTCCTGACGCTGTATGGAACATGTAAAAGCCCTGCTGGGAACCTCAGGGGTAGCCACCATCCCAAAGCCACTTTGTCTTGGGGATGTTTGAGCTAGGTCTAATGTGTTGTAAGCTTGTACCACTGAAGTGCTCTGGGGAGACTGGAAAGGAACAGTCTCTGACACACCATTCCTCATTTAATTCCCTTTGGAGCAGGATGGTGCCAGAGCTGGCCAGAGTAATTAAGTACACCATCTGGACCTTAATGTCTCATGCATGCACAGACTAAGCCCACATTTTTTTAACCCTTTTGCATCCACAGTGATTCACTATGATGAAAATTGGTTATGCATTAGGATGAACAAAAATTTGGAGTAGGCATAAGGGGTGCAGAGCCTTACACAGGTGCATGCAGCACTGCTGGGCTGAATTAGACACTCTCCAGTTCAACCACAGGAAAGAGCAAACAATCCGAGGGTGGTCTGGGAGCAATCTGAAAGTGATCAGCCACAGTGCTAAGAACAATGATTGTGATCTTTCACATTTGTCAGCAGAGGCAGTCAAGCCTTCTCAGAGTGAAATTAAGCCAAAAAACAACAGAAGAGACAGCATCATCAAGAGCAGGAAACTGGCCAGATCACAACAGTCTCTCCTGAAGGGTTTCCCAGGTTCAAATGCTGTAAGACAGAATATGAGCCAGTGTCCAGATCATGTACTGGAGATAGAATGCAGCAAAAGCCCTTGCAAGAGAAACCTTGAGTGCAGGCAGTGGATGGGCCTCCTTGGGCCCAGAGCTCATCAAAAGGAAAAGCTTTGGGGACTTCTGATGAAGGGACTTTGTAATTTGTTTCACTCTAGTAAGAGAAACAGATTTTGGTTTAATTATGTAATAGAAATTAGGTTATAGCAAAACTCCTCTTAATTTATTCTACTGAATTGCTGCCCCACTGGGAATAGACTCCTAAACAGCCAAGCTTGAGGTAGCCACAGGAGGAGCTGGATACCATCACACAGAATGCAAGTGCTCTACAGGAAAATCTCAGCTAAAGAGAAGATCAGAGGTGCTGAAAGATTTCTTTATTAAAATATATGCACTTGATCAAACATTTGTTTGTGAGATTTTCAGAATGACTGTCTGGGTTCAAGAAAGTGGAGAAGGCAGTCAGATGTTGCGCTTACCAGATTATACAGAGAGATTCAGGACTGAGAATATGACACAGGTCATGCTAAGAGACCATGAAAAGACTAAACAATACACAGGTAATGTTCAGCATTGAGAAGAGGAAGATAAAGTTCTGGCAGAAAATGCTACAGTCCAACTTGTGATGTGACAGCCTGTTCCCGAGTCAGAACATTTCTAAGGCTTAAGGAACAGCCCTTTGCTTCATGGAAAAGTATGTAGAAGCATCTTGGCACTGCCAAAAAAATATCAAGTAACCTTGAGGAAAATGGGACAGTACATGATAGGCAAAGAGCACTTAACCAGCTGAGAAACCACACTGTCCTTTTCACCTACCTTCAGATGTGCAGAGAAAAGGCAGCCAACCAGTTTGAGTGCACTCATCTCCATGCCACATCATACCAACTTTCTAGCTCATCAAATATTCCTCAGTGATTCTAGAAGAGGAATAATAAAAAAATACTGGGCTTATGTTCTGTTACCACACTTGTTAGGAAGTCAGGTAGCAGCTTTCTCCAAGGGTCTCTGGGCACGCAGCCTACACATGCCAAAGAAGGGGAGCACTATCTCATCTCCTCCTTCTATTGCCAGGGCACACATTAAATGCATTCCTTTAATTAAGCCAAGAAGCCGCATCTTATTCCCTTACAGTCTAATTCCTTAATATGTGCTCTGCAGTCTTTGACATGCTTGGGTGCCTTGACAAAAGGGAAGAGCAAAGGAGGAAAATGTCGAGTTTTAAGCAAGGGAACCAATAAATGATGTGCAGTGACAAACACTGCTGAGTTTGCAAGGAAAAAAGTACAGCCTAGTGGATAAAGCAAGCAAGGTCAGAAGTGTAGCATTCTCCCCAGCTTTACTACTAGCTTATGATGCGGTTATAGAGCATCTCACCTTCTTCACCCATTAGAGGAGAGCAATAATGCTAACTTACCACAGGGCAGCATTCAGATGAGAGACTGGAGAGTGCTTCAAGATCTTGAAATGGAAGTTGTTAGAAAACACAATGTCACTTTTCCACAGAGTACATATAGATTAATTTTAATAGGAACAGGTATGTATATTGCCTTTGTGTGGTACATCCACAGCATGCCAGGATCTGTTTAGATCTGTACTTTAGTCCAGTTACGTTAGAAGGGAGATTTAACAGTAGTAGCACAATAGGAACAAATTAAATCCCAGGACTTTTCTTCATTGCCAAATCTTCCTCTGAAATTCCTATTTATTGCATTTCCCCTGCAGCAACAAAGCCACAGCAGCAGTAGCTATTACTGCTCCCATATACAAACCATATTTGACAGCATTTACAGTATTAGCTGTCAAATAACATCCTTCCTCCCTACCACTCCCTCCTTAATATACACCTACTGATGTGAGAAAGATTAAGATTTGAGTATTGGGAAGGGGCGCACCTCTCCAGGCAGGGATACTATCTGCAGGGCACATTGGGAAGAAACTCAGAACTGATAAGGAAAGATAAGAGGGCAAAACCTTAAGTATTTTCTGTGGAAACTGTTGTGCTTGAATTTTCCAAGGTATTTTTCTGCCACAACACTACCAACTGCCTCTTTCAAATTATGTGAAAAGCTGTGATCTTTATTTGTATTTCTACAAGAAGCTCAAACAACAATTAAAAACTTTTTTGTTTTGCAGCAAAACATTTTATGTTTACATAATAGCTTTCAGCCTGGGATCTCAAAATCATTTGCAAATACTGAGAAGGTTTCAGCCTTTTAGTATCAGCACAACATAGCAAAAAGCTGTAGTCCCTTTCTGTCAGCAGGGCAACCGAAGCACAAATATGTTGTGCTAGCAGGCTATGGTCACAGAGAATGATGGCAAGGTTTAGGAGTGGAATCTGAGTCTCCTGACTCCAAGAGCCATAAAAAACCATGACCAAATCTGTCATTTTCTATGTGTTTAGCCCAAATCAATCACATTCCCTAGCCCTGTCTGCTGCTATAAACATGCCAACTCCAGTGCAAGCACAGCTTGCCTTGGACACTCATGCACCTTGAAATACATTTCCTGTTTCCCACATGCCCTCACGTACTGTGCAAGTTCACGTCAGCCTTACTTCATGCACAACCACTTGCTAAGAACTTCCCTATGCCAAGTGAAGGCATCAAACAGCTACATCACCCACAGCAGTGAGTTGGAAAGAACCATCACTGGCCTCAGACCACACACACAAAAAAAGTCCTGTACCACTGCAAAGACCATACAGCAGAAAGACCACCAAGCTGAACCCCAGCTTAGCTCCAGCTCATGGTGGCTCTTACTGCCTACCAAAGGGGGAGAAAAGAATTATCTGCATTACTCAGCAACTCTGTAAGAGACATGTATGAATGCTGTTTTTCATGGGTGATTTATTGCACGAGCCGTATTCCCTCAAGAAGATTAAAAAAATTTGCTGTCAGCCATTGAGAAGCTTCTCACATTTAGAACTACCAAAAAAATGGGAGCCTGGCTAGTGACTTGCAGTCTTGTATGTGCCCCTCCCTTCACATACACAAGACCACATGGAAGTACAGTCAGGAAAAAGCTGATACCTTCAAGAGACAAAGCTTCTGCATGTGAATGCAGAGACTGAAAGACACCTCTAGTTGTGCTGACATTTTGCGCTCTCCCAAATTGCTTCTGCAAATGCAATTGTGCATTTTGTCAAAACACAGGGAAATAAGTTGCTTTTTAGTGGCAGTTTCTTAATGGTGAAGAGGGATTAGCATCAGCCTTTAATACAAAATGAGGGTCCACTTCATCATCACAGTCAATTCCACCCTAGGACTATGGGACCTAAGCAGCCACCTGCCCTCAGATCCATTGATCTAGTTCCTACATCTTAATGAGAAACTAGACCAGAGTGGGAAGGGGGAGGGAAAGCAACGCCATAAGGTCAGAAACTATGTCAAGTAGGCATTATTTCAGAGGACCCTTCTATTGTACTGGGAATTTATTGTTTTAACTGTTTCACTGCTGTCATTTCTAGAGCATGCATGCTGGGCCACTCTTCTACAGGGTGGATAAAATAGAATTGTATGAACTAAAATGGGCAATCTAATATTTAAGATCTTAACCAGCTATCCAGATAACTTCCTTGTCATCCTTATTCTCATCTTTGATATAACACACTGGAAGGAACTTCAAGCACTAGATACAGCTGGATGAAGGGTAAATATGTGACACTTTGTTACAGAGGGGCAGGTGTACACAGAAATTGGTATCCTTGTTAAAATTGGATGAAAAGTAGTTTAATTTTACTGGTAACTAAAACATCAACATTTGAAATAATTCCAAAAATAGGTGTAAAGAAAGCTTTTAAAATGAATTATTAATTTAGAAATTAAGTTTTCCTCAAAATTGCTCAGTGGGAAAAAACCTTTTCAATTTATAAAGCAATGCTTGCAGGAATTTCCACCTATATATGATGCTATTAAACTTGTTTATTTTGCTCATCAGAACATCTTTTTTTATGGAAGATTTTAATTGGTTTTGTAAGTTATTTCCTAAAAAAAAGCTGACAGTCAAATGACCAGGACAAGACCGCAGGTTACTGTGACAGACAGAAGAAGCAGCTTTGCTGACTGGAAAGCCAAAGCCTGACCATAAAGTCTTTGCATGAGGAGGCAGCCAGCAGCAGGGAGTACCATCCTTTGGTATCAAAGGCCGATGCAGTACCTTGAGATGCTGACCCTGTGCTCCAGACCTGGCATGAGCTGCAGACCTTTCACTCGCTACTGGTGCCACCCCTGACTTAAAAACCCCTGTGCTTGAATGAATTTGTTGTAAAAAAGTTTTCAATTTCCTGTAGCTAAATGTCACTGACAATATGACAATAACAAGTTTAAAAAAATGCTTCATGAAGGTCTATTGAAAAGTGGGAGGAGCTTGTTATGCCTAGGTTAAAGCACAGCTCTGTACCATGCCCCAGCACGGGGACTTCATCTCAGTGAAGGAGCCACTCGGGGAGATGATCACCAGTGTAACCATAGCCTCAGGAAATCCTCTCCAGATCACATCATTTTAGGAGAAGGTACACTTCAGCTTGTAAGAAACAGAAGATAGTGAAGCCTCCAAACTTGCAAAGAAACCAAAACCCCACCCAAAGTTGAGGTGAGTGATAGCTACTCACATCTACAGACAGCACAAGGGACAGCAGCTGGAAGGTGTGGCTATCCTTGTGCTTACCTCTGGGAATCACCCAGACAGCATCCAGACGCTGTAGAGGAAGAACATGGTACAGCTGGAGCCAGCCAGGGAGTTACTCCCCTAAACAATAAAACAACCCCTTTTTCTCCATGTTTCCAATGATACCAGTACTTCCTTCACTCAAAGGGGAAGTGTCACAGCAGGGAAGAGGATCCAGCATTGCCGTGCTCACTTTTACAAAAGGTGGAGATACCCCCCCAGGGACAGCTGAAGAGGGGATGGAGGGCATTAAGCTATGAGGGTACAGCTACAAGTCACAGCATGGATACTGCCCTAGTTCTGGTGTGGTTCCAGCTCGAGCTTGCTCAGTTTTCACTGGCTATATTTTACATTTTCCCGCAAAGGAGTTTTTTCATTACCTGTGTCCATTCCCTATCCCAGTCATGCAGCACTTTATGTTGCAGCATGGCCAGCAAAGCAAGTCACACCAACTCCTCCAAGGTGGCTGTCTTGTTGTTTTTTAATCCATGTACATTCCCTGACTATCACAGTGATGAGCACTTTACAAAGAGCAATAAATACTATCTATGGATTTTGACACTTACTAGTGTAACAGGCACTTTTCAAGGACAAGGAACACCAAAATGTTCAGGAAATTGCCAGTATCTGAAAACCTCATATAATTCTCTAAAACAGAACCTGATGTAAGACAGACAAGGCATGTATTTGAGAGCCATTATCACCCACAAATCCTTTTTGACCTAGAGGATACCAGGCTAATAGATCTTTTATAAAATATGCTTTCACTAACAGACTTTTTTCTTTTGCCAATTTCAAAGCCATTACAGGTACATCAAAGTTGCTTCCAGAAATTACTAGTTTACACTGAAGGACCTGATTCTTAAACTGTATTACTATTTAATAATTTTTTAAGCATCAGTGTCTCTATGAGCCAACAAAAAGAAATTAAATGCTTTATAAAATATTAAAAATTTTGTAAAATCATACAACAAAGACTTCTTGACTTCAGCAACAGTTAACATTGCTCTGTGACAATGAAGTATTTATTCATCCATAAAACATGGATATCAAGGGCTGAACTTGGGACAAACAAGCAGCGATATTTTCTAAAGCATCACTCAAAGCACAATACTAATCTAACTTGGAACTAAGTACTAATGTACTTGAGACAACAAAGCAAAGCATCAGCCACACATTCTGCAGCTGTTTAAACTGCTTTCATAGATGTTCTGTCAGGCTTCTCTTGGGAGAATTTCAGAGACAGGAGTAAAATTAAGGATTTAAAACTGGCCTGTGTGTAGGAAAATTCCTCTGAGGTGCCAAGCAATGCTGATACGCCAGCTGAAATAAACAACTTCCACTCCTCCTTGCAGAGGAAAAAAGATAACAATGACAAAAAAGCATCTGTTTGTAATATGTTTATCCCTTTACTGCTCCACACATTGATCAGCAGTGCAGCAATTCATGATGTCACCTCTGAAATTATAGTAGCCAGGCACCAGACTCGAGTGTTGCCAAGACAGATCTTGAAGCCTCCACAAGCCATGGTTCCAGGCTGCCTGCAGACTCAGGTGCAAGCTGCTGACTCATTTTGATAATATTGATCTGTGACTTCCTTTAAAAAACAAGGGTGTGAAACTGGAAAACAAATATGACCCAGCTCAATTAAAGCCCCAGGAAATAAATAACTGAGGAGCTCATAAGCTGCATTCTATCCATGCAATAAACACATTATCCTTATCAAGTGGGAATAAATACTTTTCATCATCACAGCTCAGCAACCCTGAAGGTGACCTGTAAAGGAACAGCCAGTTTGGTTTTGTGCACTTTTTATGAACTATAAGATTATTTTTAAATACATTTGCATTTTACGAGGTATTTTCCTGCTGGTATCTTATATGTGAAGTCTTGGTATTTTCTGGAGGATATTATAATGACTTGAAAAAAACATGAAATGGTATTTATCACAAGTCTAAAGCCAGGGAAGTGGTATGAGTGATCAGTGGAAGGGGTTGTAATCATGCTATTTAAAAGTTTGGGGATCTGGAGGCTTGTGGTTATGGTATTTGGGTTCAGGTGTGCAAAGGAGATTGCTCACTTGTTAACAGACTAATAGCAGAATTATATAGCATTTGAAGGAAAGCAAGCCACTTTTAAAGATACTGCATGTTCTCCATTCAGTTATATAAAGCAGCTAATATGCTGCTAGCCCACTGGGTCACGTACTCGGTCCTGACACAGGCTGAACTCTGGACACACCAGTGTCCATAGAGTAGATCAGAGCTTACATCTCTCATTTTCACAGCTAGTCCAGCTTGAACAGTCTTCTAACATACATGAATCATCAGTGGTCCCAAAGGTTAGTAGGGCAGTAAAAAAAAGCAGCACTGAACAGGAAAAACATCTTTACTCTGAAGGTGACAGAGCACTGGAACAAGCTGTCCAGAGAGGTTGCGGAGTCTCCTTCTCTGGAGGTTTTTCAAAACCCCCCTGGGCATGTTCCTATGTGGTCTGCCCTGGGTGATCCTGCTGTGGCAGGGGGGTTGGACTAGATGGTCTGCAGAAGCCCCTTCCAACCCCTACCATTCTGTGAAAGAGATGGTAACATCCACTGAGCATCTACCTCAACCTTGCTGACATCACGAGAGATCAGAGACAGAGGCTGAAAAGTTTGGTATTACCCAAGACAGACAGTACATTTTCTGCTGCAAAACTAGACCAGGTGGCAACAAGAAGCATCTATGTTAAGGAATACGATTTGGGCCACTTTGCAAAGCATCTTTTTCACTACTTTTCAAATTCTTAATATTTGTTTCCTTCTGAACACCTGCATTTTGTCTGCAATGCAGAAAACACCCTCAGACTATAACCAATTGAAGGAAGCTTTCTGTTTTCAAACTGTTTAGTGTACCCAGCATTACAACCTTAGGTACTTGTAAGGCAAAGGTTTAAATAAGCTTTCTTTTCTAAACAGTGGTTTGCTAATGACCTTGCTTTCTCCACCAGAGACCTTATACATGGCTCAGAAGCTAGAAGAGGACGTAAATTCACGAGTACAACTCCAAAAATTGCAGTTGTGTGATATGAACCAAGGGCACAATATAGAATAGAAAGAACAATGCTTGGCTATAAATCAGGTCATAGCTTGTTCAAAGGCTCTTGGCTTTGTAGGTAAAAATTAAATTTTGAACAGCAGCAGAGTAGGTTGTGAGTTGGGCAATGAGAAGCAGCAGATATCAAAGGGGTGAAGAAGGCTGGGAGCAAGACAAAGGCCCTCAGGACGTTGTGGATCTAATCAGGGGCCAAGAGAGAAGAAAGGAGCTTTAAAGAACCTCTTTTTTTAATACACGGACTCCTTAGTACCCTCCTCCTATTCCCATCCTCTGGCATGCAGCGCTTCATTTACAGTAACCTGAGCCCCCTGAGCTGTCACTTCCAACCCACTGCAGAAAAAAGTCTCCTCCTCCAAAATTTCCTTCCCCCGCCCCAAACCTCTTTTCTCTTTCCCCTGCTTTCCCTGCTGCTAGAAAGGGCTAAAAAGGAGGAGAGGTCAGGGCTGTTCATCAGCTCCTCTCTTGCATGGCACAGGGCAGAGAAAGGGCAAGATCAGGAGGGGCAGTGTCCCCACAGTAGGGATTTCTGCTCCCCTCATGCCAGGAGCCGGGCAGAATTAAAAGTACAATCTGCGATTTAGTGCAATTAGGAGATGTCACATCTCACAGAAGTTGTTGTCCCCTTCTGACTCCCACTGCCCTTTCCCTGGCAGCCTGAACAGCCAGGGCCTCTGCTTAAGGGGTCACTGCTTAGAGCAGAGGGGCTGGTGGAGCAGATGGCTGGGGGAGGTGGGCACCCTGGTGAGAAGGAGGGCTAGGAGCTGTCACCAGAATGAAGTATGGCAAGGCAGGGGCTGGAGGTGCATGGCCTGGAGCAGCTCCAAAAGGCACTGGAGATCAGAGGCAGAGCTCCTCACCATTTCTGAAGGAAACCAGGCCAGCTGCCATCTCAGCCAGCTGCCTACTTGTCCTCTGCACTGGGTCAGCTCTGTACAGCCTGGTTCAATATGGATTTCATAACACTCCAGCTTTGAAGGAAGTGATGCTTCTGCAAAGTACTCCACAGTGCCGGGTGGGACTGAGGCCAAGCACAGACCACCACGTGCACTCCAACCAACAGACTCAAGAAGTAACAAATTGTGAAAGAGTGCCAAACAGGAGGCAACTCCATAATGGGACTACACAGTGCAGGAGATAAATGGGCAACATGTTAAAACAGAATAAATCCAACACACTCCAGCTGGATTATGAGTAACCTATTAGAAAACAGCTATCAGCTGTTCTAATTGAGTCTGGCCAACTAGCACTGGAAAGCAATTCCTCCTTAAGAAACAGATACTTAGGAAGACAGAGCTTGCTTTGAGGAATGAAAAGACAAGAAAGGGTAGAAAGATAGCCAACTTTTCAGAAGCTTCTCCAAGTTGTTTGTGTTGAGAGAGAAAATACAAAGTGCTGTATTCCAGAGCTGGTAGCCAGGGATCAACTGTCATCTTGTCATGATTACAGAGGAGCTGGTATCAGCCATGCAGTCACGTTGGCTTAACTGCTGCTGCTTCTAGCTCCATAATTTTACTTTTTTTCTGAAATTGCACAAAATGTCCAAGTGAAAAGTGACTCTGTTTCCCTAGCTACAAAATACAGTTTTTGCTTCTCTTCTTCATTGGGACTTTTCACTTAGTGTTGCCAAGGCAGCTTGCAAACAAGTGCTAACTATTAGCACACTCTGCAATGGTACCCAAAAGAAAGACATTCCCCCTGATGGTGAAATTGCATCTCAGGAATCAGGCAAAGAGAACCATGTAGTATGTTCCTCACCAATTTCTACACTGTTTGATAAGCCATTTTCTGCCTAGCTAAAGCCACTAATCTTAGGATTTCATTTTTGTCCAGCACAACGAGCTGTTAAAAGGTCACATGTTTTTTTCTGAGGTATGTAGAGGCCAGCTTGAGAGTGCAAAGCCACAGCGGTTGAAAAATCCCAGAGTAAGGTTACAAAGTCAGTTACATTGTGCACTGCAAAATCTACAGTCCCTGAATGTTTGGGGAAAAAACCAAAGGCACACCAAAACCCTGGAAAACAAATTTTAAAATGCCTGCTTCATTCTATGAGAGAATAAACTGGGAGAGTTTCCTACCTTCCCCTGCCTTTACTTAAGGCAGAGAAGTTGGAAGGGGAGTGCAATGGGTTTGGAAGGTTCTCAACAGGTCTGGAGGACTTATACTTGGGATGGCCCACATCCCATTTCAGAACCAGCAAAATCCCTACCCAATCCCTTCCCACTTGGTTCATCTGCCTTTGTTTCCTGTAGTTAACTTCATTGAGGAGAAAGGTCTCCTATGGCCTTTAAAGCCCAGGTCACACAGTGCAGCAGAAGCACACTGTTGTGCCCAAAGGGGAGCAGAATGGAGCATCTTAATCACAGTACAGAAAACAAAAGCAGTCTGGGGCAGGCAAGGCAGCCCCTGGACATGGTGATTAGCAACATACTGGCTCAGCTGCCCTGAACTGGTACTGGCAACCTGGCCTGCCCAAAGTTGGGCAAGTAGAGAGACTAAGTGAAAAACAGGGAATTTAACACTTCCTCCTTTTCCTTGGAGGAAAAGATCAGTGGTGAAAAATTACATCTGTACATGCCTGTTCCTCCTGGCTTTCCTCTAGTGCATACATGTGTCAGCTTGAGCCCTGTCTGCTACACCCTGCTGAAGGTTCAGACTTCTGTCCATGCTGCTTTTCCCAAAATGGGAAAAGGGAGTGGAAAAATGAGAAAAAGCTAAGCTGGGAGATGCTCCACTGCCCATGGGCCAGGGGTGACCACCTAAAGGAAGGGGGGAAAAGTATTGGAAGAGAAGGAAACCAAAGAACAGGGGAGAAGACTTCAGTGTGTAAAGACAAAAGAACCATAAAGAGATTGAATATAGGAGAGGAAAAGGAAAAGGGCAAAGAGACAATAGAGAAGAGGAATTTTCTACTGAATTGAGTGTTTGAGTGTGGTATCCTATTCCCCATGTCACTGCATTTACCAGTGAACATCTGTAGTGTGTGTGCAGGTAACTTTTTAATAGGGGTGGTATACACCTTAAAAGAATACATCTCAAAGGACTGAGAACAAGACCAAAAAGTGTTCAGTGGTTTAGTATTAGTCCTCTGGATGCCCATGAGCAAGTCATCTAACTTTTGTACCTCAACCTTTGCAGGAAACAGAAAATTCTCCTAACCTCACAAGGAGATAGTGAGCCCAAATGCAACTTTTTGTTCCCCAAGAACCTGGAGGTCACTTCTTAGGTTTAAACTTGTTTCAGAAGAGCAAAAAAAAATGAGTTAACCTGTACTAAAAAAAAATCAAGAGACCTACATTTCCCAGAACTAATACCATTCATGCCATACCATTAGATGGCCTGAAATTCAATAGATTCGCCCTGGGTAATGGTAGCAGATGGCATGGCAGGGCACACACATGGCAGAGCAGGCAGGCACCACTTGGTCATCTCTCCACTCTGCCGTTACACTTGTGGTGTTCCAAAGTTGTTCAGCAAGGGGCACTGCCTCCAGTTTGCTCCTCTGGCAGAGTCAGAGGACAAAGACTGAAGCCCCTGCTGTCAAAACCAAAGAGCACAGCTCAAAAACCACTCTGGGACTCCATGTTATGGTTCTTAAGGGAACTGTAAAGTGAAATCCATTAATACCAGAAGCAGCAAGGCAACTGGAAAAGCCAGGGAGCAATTAAAGATGAAAGATGGAAAGGGGCAGGGAAGAAAGGGAACAACACACATCATGGTTAAAGGGTCACAAGCACACAAAGAAGAGCCCAAAGCCCCTTCATAAAGGGGACTGCAGACAATTTTACAAGCCAAATCATCTTTTGAGAAGACACTGGTGCCACCATGGAAGAAACAGAACGCCAGAGGAAGGGAGCACATTCTGGAGCCAGCACAGTGTGGTGACCCGGCAGTACAATGAACAAAAGCAAGCTTTGACACCTCTCAATTTCTCTCTGCAAACCCTGTACCTTTACCCCAACAGAACAATCAAGCAGAAGAAGCCCTGCTAGGGGGCAGATTCATTACTAGCTTCCAGAGGAATCAAGATGATGATCTTTCACTTGGCCCTGAAACAAGTAAGACTTTCACATCCTATGTCCACAGTGTATCAACCCCACTACCTTGTGAGTGATGTGCACTGATTTTTCCCTTCAGAAGAGGATTTTTTTGTTGTTGCCAGCAGCAGAGCTAGTGCAGTGCCATCTCGTGGTACTTTTGAATGACTCAGGCTAGGTAAAAAGCCAGTCTGAGGCTTAATGGATAGGTATGAAAATGGAGCTCATCACACTGCATTTATGCTGGAGCCTAAGCAGTAACGCCAGGGACCACGAGTAAGATGCCACCGTGGGTGAACAGCAAGACAACCCCTGCCATTGCCGTGAGCAAGTGGTACAAGGCTGTAGAGATGGCTGGTTACAGAAAGATTTCATTGCCCCCTCATACCAGCTCACCATGCACACACCCGGGCAAATGTAGCCTTCCATTTCTCAGACATCCCACACACACCTGGACCAACGACACAAATTCAGGCAACAACATGAGGTGGAAATACCTGACAGCACAGGGCAGGCTGCATTTATGTGATAGTAAGCAGTGTTCTGCTTGCTGCCCACCTACCACAGAACTGACTGCACAGTGTGGCACTGCATTAAAGCTGTGCCTGATCATTTCTAATTACAGCCCAGGAGCACATGCATAATCTAAAAACTCAAGTCCTACAACTCCACCTGTACTGGGGAAAAATTCTTTTTTTTTTTCAAGGACCAGCATCTTCCTTATTGGAAATTCTGAAGATCCAGAGAGTTAACATAAATCAGCTTCAAACAAGGAACAAAGATCCTGCATATAAATATCTCATCAGTGCCTAGAAAGACAACTATGCAAAAGCATGAAGCAGCAGCCTTGTACATCTTAGGAAATTTCATTCAACAAAAAGTATTTTTAGGTTACAATGGTGATCCCAAAGATTTTCTAGAACTACTATTCCTCCTCCTCAAGAACAACACTGGATGAATGGGTGCACACGAATGAGGCTTGCACATATGCTTTGGTTATGCTCTGTTCTTTTAAGCTACTAGAATGGTACAAAACCCCAAATTAACACAGGCCTAGAGACTTCATTTCACCTTCATACAGAAACATGAATTCTAAGTCTGACAACCAGCAAATAGAGCTCATTGCTACATTTAAGACAGGTGCCTCACAGACCTTGACTGCCTGCACAATGTCCAGTTCTGCTCTGGCAAAAATATAACCTGGTTATTCAGCACTAACCCTGTTAGTAGCCTCATCCCTTTTGTGGGTCAGCAGACCTCCCTACAAAGGGGTGAGGTTATCGTTAACTGGAGTTCTGTGATAAGGCAGATTGCAAAGCCTGAAAAGCATAAAAAGTTTTCTTCAGTTTTCTGGGACTAGGCTATTAATTCTACAGAAAGTGACAAAGAACATGAACTTATGTCCCCACATTTCCTCCTCTTCCTACATAATCTTTCCTGGGTAGATGCTATTTTTTGTACATGCTTAGCACAAACATGGCTCCAAGCAAGCTCTAGGGATGGAGAGAGTCCACTTGACTCTACAAAAGGCTGTGCCTTCATTAATACACGCATTCCTCATTCCTAACTCTTGCTAGTATATCCATATACTTATTGTTTCACAGGGTCATTAAAATCCACGAGCTACTAAAACATTGTCAAGATCGATGTAGGTAGCTCAGATTTGAAAAAGCTTGAGAAGACAATAAACATTAAATATGAAATAATGGCAATACTGGTGTATGATTAAAAGGAAAATCCTAAACTAACATTATGAGAACTTTTAAAGAACATTTCAAAACCAGTTCACAAGCTATATTTTTTGTTGTTGTGGCTTCTACAAAAGGGACACAGAGGAGAGAGAGAGCAAGATTCTTAGTGGAGGAATGGGATTGACAGAACAACCACAATGCATATGGGAATACGCCTGCACCCCCATACACCCTGTGTGAGGGGTCTGCACATGATCTTGAGCTTAACAGATAGAAAACTACACCAGCTCTCACATACAATAGTCTTCAAGGGCAAGAATTCCCTGGATTTTGCGCTAAGAGATGCAAAGCCTCACGTATCTCAAGGGCACAAGCAATCAGCAACAAGTTAGAAAAAAAATCCATACAGTTTCTGAGCCTCATCAAGTTTGCAGCCAGAGAAGGGAGAAGAGCTGTAATGACTTTCATTACAGTTATTCTCTACTTTATTGAAAACTATAAAAAAATCACCAAAGGGACAATGAGGATGGTGGCAAAGATTGCCAGAATTTATGTCAGTCTTAAACGGTGCCTAAATCAGGCTCAGGACTCTTCCAGCTCTCAGCAACAGCCTAAAAAAAAAATCTATAGAGTGCAACAGTAAGTAAAACTTTCTTCTGGATGTGCAGCACAATCTGACCTTTTATTGCACAGTGTCCCTCCATTTACATTAACATACATGTATGCCATATTAACAAATACATTTCTGTACGGAAATGCCTATCTGTGCACGGATATATGCACTTCAAATTATTTCAAAGCTTTACAGTGAGAAACACTGTAAACAGTGAGAATATTGTGGCATTAAGTGAAGTTTATTTCAGTGTTGCTCACCAGAATAAAACAGTTCAGATGTCTCCCTACAGAAAATAGGCAGCATGGAGCAGGTTTTGTCAGAAGTTTGTCCTAAGCGCAGCTCAGACTTACACACTAAGCATCCCAGTGACCCACAAGACACAGATTAGCCACCAACAACCTGGACACAGGCAAGACTTACAGGATGATGTTCCCCTTCTAAAAACCTTAACCAGGCTTTTGCTTCTATCACAGAAGGAGGACGTGATGCTAGAGACAGGGCTGTGCCTTGCCTTAGCAAGCTTTGTCCCTTGTGTGAAGGTTGGAGGATATGGACTGGAAAACACCTCAAGAAAATACATCCCTTCATATTTAATAAACACAAAGGAAAGTGTGGAACAGATATAGCTTTAAGGAGAAAATTAAATTAATTTATTGTCTGCCTGACAGAGGGTACATAGAAGGCTAAACTGAATTTGTGTGTCCTACTGTCCCACAGGGATGAAAGTAATGTGTTGGTTCACTGGGAATAAGTGCCTGTAATCCTTTATTGTGGTTCCATTAAGTGGGCTTAAAATTTCATTTAATTTAAAACTGTCACATTCTGTTACAGGTCTTTATACCTTGTCCCTCATTCATCTGATTATATATTCCAAGGAAGGCCAGTGTGCTGATATGGCAGAACAATACAGACTCAGACCAATGCCACAAAGCCCCTTCCCCCAGCTCTCACACCACTCCCCATTGCACACTGCCTCTGTAATAATCTGGGCTGGGAAACAGATTCAGAAGAAAAAAAAAGTATTTCCCCCCCCACTCTGGGTCCTGATAAAGAGGAATCAGCTCCCTGATCTAGTTTACTGTACAGACACCAGAGGTTTTGCACTGGCACCACTGAGGGGGTATAGAAATAGAAACAAGTGGGCAGGATACAACGCAGGACTGATAGAAATACACACATCACAGGACTTCTTAAGCAACAAAACCATGAACTGCATAGTGTCTCTATTCTGTATCAAGTAGACTTCATAGCCTACTTCCAAAACTTTGCACTATTATAGATTCTCTGTATGTTACATGTTAAAGGTCTTTTCGAAGCAATACAAAGAGCTTTTTAAAGTGCTGCTAGGACTGTGTTACTTTTTCAGCTTAAGCACCAGGTGCCTCAGTTACAACTACCCAAACCACAGAGGGCTCAGAGGAAGCCATTAAAATCGGAAGAAAAAAACCAAAAAGACTTAAAAATAGCTTTCCTATAACTAAAAATTTCTTAACTCTTATCTCAGACCTTCTGAAAGCTGTAGGAAAGAGTTAGTCCCCATGGGACTAGTGGGTGACTTCTCTTCCCAATAGCACAAAACTCTTGTCTCAAGCTCCACATGGCTGCAAGTTATCTGACTTGCACCATATCCTATCATGTCCAAAGGATGAAAAACAAAGCAGTGACTATTTTAGGCCATGTTAGTAACCCAGAGAAGGAAAAAAATAGAAGTTCATGTTGGGAGAGGAAACATTACTCTGCCAGGCTGATTATTTTTCACTTGGTGTCAAGATTATTTTGTTTTGTTTTAAAGATGCTGGAACACACTCAAAAATTCCTGAAAAGAAGCCAGTTGACATACATGTTTAATTGCTATCACATGACTTCTCAGCTTAATATCACCTCTACATCTGTGAGGGGATGTCCATAAGTATCTAATCCACAACTGCTGCCAAGAAACATTGAAAGAGTAATTTTCTCTGTTTATGTAGGTCCTACCTTGTGTTATCTTTGCCAGCTTCAAAACAAGCAGAAGGAGCATCTGTTAACTGAAAAAAACCAATTCCCAAGGCAGAGATTATGCTTTCCAACATTGTGCAGGTGTTTCAATAATGCACTAAAGCCAGGTTAATTTTACACCTCTTCGAAACAAAAGGCTATGGAGAATAATTTAAATGACACTTGCCTAACACATTCCTATCCCACACATACTCTGTGGTATAATGGCAAAAAAGAAGTGTTATTTATATCCCTTGAGAAAGTTCACAAATGAGAAAATAAAACCTCAAAAATAAAAAGCAATGCAAAAATCTTAATTTTCATGCCAAAAGGACTCCACTTTATACTAGCCCTTTCATGATTATACAGGTGTTTCATAGTGTCACAGAAATGTCTGGGTTGGAAGGGACCTCTAGAGGTCATCCAGTCCAACCCCCCTGCTGAGAGCAGGGACAGCCT
>JANIJG010004963.1:98470-112988 GCA_024611175.1 Megaceryle torquata | reverse complement strand
ACTATCCCTGTGCCTGCTCCACAGCATCAGTGGTGACAGTGATGTAACTACCACTGGGGGGGTTGGGTTCAATACTGGTTTTGTATATGTTTGTATACATTCCATTATTATTATTTTCATTTTCATTAAAGCTGTTCTAGTTTCCTTTTCTAATCTCTAAGTCTCTCTCCCTTCTTCCCTTTCTCTTCCCCTTGGGGAGGGAGGGGGGTTAACAGAGAGCATCTGTTGCAGGACTAGGCCACTGACCCTAAACTGTGACAAAACTGAAGACAGAGATGAAAGTTCTTAATCCTTGAAAACTAACTAAAGAGATGGAATTAGCAGCTGACCCTATATTTCTACTATATATCATCTATATATACACCTATATCATCTACTATATACATCAATATCTCTATTCAAAGGTCAAAACCTATCCCACTGAAAAATGAGGAACAGGAACCCTCTTCTAGAATGCTGAGATTGCTACACTGGTTTCCTAGAGCCATGGAGGAAAAAACTAAGGAACCAGAGGCTGATTCCCCAGTGCCAGACCAGTGGGTTTGCAGAGGAACTGACCTTTTTTAAGTCTTATCATAAGGAATGTGCCAGGGACACAAGGAGCTGCGGTGGAAGGGGCTTCTGAAGCAAAAGAGATTCAGTAGCCCCAGAGCAGCTTCCAGGGCTACCCTAAATACTGGCAGGTGACAAAGTCATCTTCTCTGCTTTTTCCTGGTTGAGGCTTGGGTGCTGCCCCCTTCCATTTCACAAGGACCTTTGGTAAGATTGGAGTTGGCTCCTGGCAGTTCCTACTTCCAGGAGCAGCAAACAAATACCACAGATGACTACAAGACCTACAGCAGGGACATGGAAGTGAGTGTTACCTCTTGCAGAGAGCATTAGTGAACATGAAAAGGGAGTAAGACTAAAGCAGAACAGAGTAAAATGAGATTTTGTCCAGAGAAATACCCCAAGCTCCCCCTGGTTATTGAAGTAGCTTCAAGGCATGAACCAAATCCCTTATGCCTCCTAGATATTGTGCAGAGATGTGATGTGCAGCATATAGCTTTTGGGGATTTAACAAATAAAACCAGTTAATCAAGCACTCCACTCCTAGGTACTTCCTAGGAACGTTTCCAGTGCTTGCTACATTGCCCCCCTTGGCATGGATGAGGCCCCCCCTAGGCACTGCATAATACTAGCATCTAGATGATGGACATGCAAGCAGCTCAGCTTTGAGCGTGGAGAACCAGCTGAGAAGCAGGAACTGCTCCAGCACACAAATGACACTGATCAGAAGTCAGACTCATATCCTTACTGCTTTTTAAGCATAGGCTTGAATGGGGCAGAGTAGTTGCTGGCTCTCCATCAGGCAAGATTTACACCACTTTCAATACTGTCAGATAAAAGATCATTTTCTTCCCCCTCTTTATTCTGACTCACTCTTGCCTTCTCCTGCACTTTTGACATCCCATCCTTTGCAACCAATTTGCACTTCCTTCACTGATTATTTTTAGTCTGTACTACTGAATTTGTCTTTCCTTCTCTCTGCTTTGCACTCTCCATTCCCCTGTCACTCCACATACTCATTGGCCTTTGCTAATGTCCTTTGCTGTCCTTCCCTCAGTACTTAAGGCTGTCCAGAGAGGTTGCAGAGTCTCCTTCTCTGGAGACTTTCAAGACCCGCCTGGATCTGTCCCTGTGTGTCCTGCCCACCCTAGGTGTTCCTGTGCTGGCAGGGGGGTTGGACTCCATCTCCCAGCAGTCCCTTCCATCCCCTACCATTCTATGATTCCATAATCACTGCTCACCCCTACAGTAACAGAGAAGTCTTTTCCTCTCCTGTGCTTCCAGTGGCTCTTCTACAATAGACTGTTCTAGAAGTGAAGCCTAAGTAATTATCTGAGCAAAATTTTAACATGCTATATTAAGAAAACCACCTGGGCAGCCTTTGGCAGGTCTATCTCATGGGCAGGAGTCATCTCTCATTCACTCATGTGATGAACAGTGCAGAGTGACCCAGATGTAGGAGACACTTCAAGGCCTGCTACTCTCCCACAGTTTCATGTACTTCTGTAATGCCATAAGACATCAGCTAATCTACCTGACTGGAAAGCAGAGTCTTTACAGTGTTCTGATAAATCTGAGGCAAAAAGCAAGCATTTCCTCACTGTTTCAGAATAACTCTTATTTTGCATTAATAACATTTGGCGCTCTATAGCCCTTAGGTAACTAGGCCTTCCAACTACTTCTCACCTCTAGCCTGTCAGGTAGAGAAGTGTTACTTCAATTTTAACTTTTTAATAGAGCTGGTAAGAGCCACTGGAAGAGCAATGTCAGGAATGGGGAGAAGCCAGGAATCCCGGCTTCCCAAAACCATTATTACATCCAACTGTCTGGGAAGATGATGGCACTAATAGCATCTTATTAGCATGTGTAGGAAAGCTCAGTAGGAGGTATGGTTTGCTATACTCCCCTGGGAAAAGACAAGGTGGTGACCTAGAACAGGGACCTAAGGGCTCTGACAGGCCTGATATACTTGGATCAGCATAAGTGAAGGCGAAGACTGAAGGTTAAACTCATCCAAGGGAGAAAAAGAGATCCAAGCTCAATCTCCGCATTAAGCCCAGAAGTAGAAATGCTGCAGAGCATCCAGAGACATGGAAGGCAGCAGGAGACAGGCTAGCTCAGGTCTAGGTGTTAGCAGGCTCTTTAGCACAGGTGCAGTGCCCCGAGGAGGTGTTTCTGCTGCCTCCAGCAGGGTGATACACTGGGTTTTTCACAGGGCTGTACTGCATGGAATACATAGCTTTGGTATTGCTTGGAGGACCCTGCACCATAACCCCAGCAGGCAATGTAGACAATCTTGGACTCAGGCTGGTGCTGTATTATCTTGGCCACCTTAAAACTAAGTCCTAGGAAAAGGTAAAAAATAATCCTAAACCAAATCCCTGGAGCTCCCATTAGCTTTCCAGAACACCTGGTTGTTCATACATGCCATTACAGCTTGCTGGGAAGTACTGTTGAAAAGAGTACCTTTTAAAAAGGAAGCCTTTTAACTCAACATTACTCAGAGATTGTAAAAAAATTCAGGTGAAACATGTTTTTAACTAGACAATTAGATTTTCAGCAAAAAGCAATGTGGAAAGCATTCACTTTCACTGAGGGAAAAAAAATAAAGAACTTTTTTGTTGAAAAAATGCTAAAGAATTTTCATCATTTATCTCTAGTTTAGAAGGTTATAGCAGTTTGCAATTAGAGAAGATCAACACCCAAAAAGTTTTTACCTGGACACTATAAAAGAATTGCTGGGAAATATCACCATTCTCTCAAAACAAGCATTTTCTTTTTTGTCAAAACTTTCAATTAAAAAACATAATAATTAAAATAAAACCAACAAAAAAATCAAGCCATTCTCCAATCACTCTTAATCATATCTGGAGCAGTTCTAACTTGATTCATTTAAACAAGCCTCTCCAGTTCATGTTCTCTTGTACATGATGTTATACTACCCACTTGTTTTATTCATGCAAAGTACTTTTGTTCTACTACACTAACACAAAAATGAATAAACTCAATTGTATTCTGCCTTGCACATCAGAGTAACCATTAGCTAACGTCTTTCTGGTGACTCCCGTGTCTTTCTGCAAAAAAGAAAGCACACCCACCTTGTATTTCAGAGCAAATGTGTGTTTTAAGATATAATCCAGTTGTAAAAACCTAAGTAAATTCAATAGGAAAGCCAAAGCAGGAAAGGAAGGCTGATGCTCTCTGCACAGATACTTTTCTGTCTGCAGATTCATCCCCTGCCTCATTGCCAATGACTTGGGTGGAACTGCGGAACAAAAACCCGGTATCCGATTTTTATGAATAATACAGGTTTGTTTTAAAAAAGGTAATCTTAGAAGTGAATTTCATACAAAATCAGCTTAGATATGGGGTTTTGAAAGCCATGGCAGAAGAATTTGTTATTCCAGTGTATTTGAGTATTTTTTTTCTTTCTCCTTGTTCCTCTAGTGCTACCAAAAGTTGCCAGATTGAAAGCTCTAGAGGCATAAGTCCTATTTATTCACAAAATAGGTCAAAAATAGTCATTGAAGCAAACACTTTCCCACACACACATCACAGCGAGGAAGGCACTGTGCAGATTCAGTGATGTCAGTTTTCTGTTCTCAGCTGCGAGCAAAAGTATTTGTTCTGTTTAACTGTGCTATGGACATCAGGATCTTATGAACTACATCCACATGTCAAACTGTTAGAGGCATCACACTAAAAAACTTCTCATTAACTTGTGACCTGATGAAGCACCTTGAGCATTAAACCCCCCGGGAGGATGGGAGATGTACCCCTGACATTTCATTCCAAACCCATCTGCAGTTTGAGTTGAGGGTTTTGTACAAAACAGGTACACATGCAAAACAAGAAGATATCCTACTACTCTTTCTGGTGTACACAGCTTAACAAAAGCTGAAGAAATATCATTATCCTCTAGGACCCTCATTCCTCCAGAAGTATTCCCAAGCATTAGTAGCAGCCTTAGTCTGCAGTTGACATTACAAGACATTCACATCTATCTGTGCTCAAAACACATCTGGTTCAACACAAATACCACCCTGCTCTCCTAGCATTTCTGCACTCTCCCATCCTTTCTCTGTATACATACAGACATTCAACGACTGTAAATCAGGGTTGGATGTGAAGTCACAGCAGGAAGCATTAAAGTCACAGTGGGAAAGAATTCAGCTCTGGTTAAGAAAGATTATCTGACAAAAAAAAGAAAATCTACTGGCAATAAAGAAATTAAAATAGAATTGATACACACTAGAAACTAGTATTCTCCATCAAAGAGTGTGTGTGTCAAAAATGGAGGCACCTTCTCTACCAAGATCACATCAGTAACACACACTTATCTCTACAATGACAGAGACACAAGGCAGCTTTCTGTCTCTCCTGAGGCAAACTGGGCCTTCGCAAGCTCGCAGGCAGTGAGGTAGGTATTGCAGAGCAGCATGAGGATGCACTGTGCTGCTCTCCTCCTCCCCACCACACTGGGCAAGCTGTGCCATGTTCAGAGACTAGGGGAAAGCCAGAAAGATCTCATGTTATTATAAAGGCCCAGAAACCGTTTACAATCAATAGGCTTGAATGAGGCACATAATTTTTTATGCAATTCCTCGTGCACGTCTCTAAGGGCACTAACCAGAATGCCTGCCAAAAACTTTCAGACAGATGAGATGCTTTCTAGTTGCAAACAAATGAAAAGATGGATGATGCCTTCATGCCATGACAGTTTTATCTCAAGTAGTTCCTTCAATACTGCTGACTCCTCATAACTTGGAAGCCTCAAAACCTGCAGCCGTTCCAGGATCCTGCACGTAAGTGCTCAAGAGCCAAATCCAATATGGATGGCATACACATGCCCAAGCCTGTTATCACCAGTCAGACTATTTTAGGAGGATTAAAAAAACAAGGTATGTGGAAAAAAATCTGATTTTCACAAGACATCTTTCATATATGCATATGTGGGGGGTACCTTTTATATGCCACTCCAGTGGCACAGTTTTATGACCAGTTCTGTCTGTGAACTCAAAATTGTGATAATTCACTCTTCCCTCCTGCAATCTGCTGCGAGGAAGAGGATGAAACCTCAGTATTAAATCAAGTTCATGACAAGCCTGGTCTCCATTTCAGGAGAAGGCTCAGGAACCCTTTTCAGAAGCCAGTTTCTGGGATTCAACTCAAAGTTATCCCAAGCCCAGTCCCTCTCTCTCCTTATATTGGAGGTCTCTTTCCACACAGCAGCACAAAGAAGATAACCTCTCCTAGCAGCATAATTACCTGCAAAAAGTACAGGATGATGAAGAACACTATCGAGTAGCTGCAGTTTGTGAAGCATAGTGTGGGTGAAAATTTGCCACACTGAAGTCCCCAGTTTATTCACACTGCAGAAATAGCTCAGAGTGGCAGCTTGCAAGCACCGTTAAAAAACAAGAACTCATCTCAGCTGTGACCAGGAGGGAGCTTACCTGCCAGACTGAGACCAGTGCTGTCTCTTGATTGATTCAGCTCTTGGCCTCTCTTCTTAGCCTGTTAGAAGGTGCCAACTGCATTGGTAATTGTGAAATGGTTGGGGAGCTCATGGAAAGAGAAGGGAGAGCACCCATCTCTCTCCCCCTGAGGCCCTCACTCTGAGCCCTGGGTAACTTCAGGATGTTTTATTCTCACTGACAGTGTTTGTGTATCAGTGTTAAGACATTTGTTTAAGGGCACTAACTCTTGAGAAGGCAGAGAAAATGCTCAAGATGTCAACACATGGTAAAAGTTAGACAGCATCAAGCTCCGACTATCCAGTTGCACTGACTTCCATGTCAGTTTTCCACTTCAGGGCTGACACCAGTGTCCTTAGTTAGCATTAGTAACTGAACAACAACCAAATGTTTGTTTACATTCACCTCTTTGCACAAATGGGACATAGGCAACATGGTGAGTTTGCCTTCAATCCCATATAGAAGCATGCATATGCTACAGATATGAGACACTAAGCAAGAAAAACTGGAAAAAGACATTCTATCGGGAAAGAAAACTGCTCTGAGGACTACAATTTTCAATTTGTTAGCTACACTTAACTCAGGTGATCACATCACAAAGGAGAAGCTGGAGCATTCAGCTCTTACTTAAAACAACAAAATACCACAAAACAGCAGTAACACGATCATGTCCTGTTATGAGCAGAGCAGTAGGGACCCAATACCAAGAATCCTCTTGGTATGACTGCCATCCCTCAAATGAGATGGATATTCAGGACTCAGGAGGACCTCATACAGCAGACATGCACAAGGAAAGGCAACCTCATTCTACATGGACTAGTTTAGGTAAATTCACTGGGAAAGACAAACCCCTTCATGGAGATGAAATGGGATGTGAACTATGAGGAGAAAAACCTAAGTGAATATCCTTAGATGTCAGTACAGTTCTGCTTTCACTGCCCTGTGAGAAGTCATATTCAAATGCTTGTAGAATGAAAAGAGTGTGCTAAAGAACAAAACCAGAAAGTTCTCCTGTAAAATATTTATGGCATAGGGAAAGCTAGACAATTGCAACAAAGAGATCACTGGAAGCTGAAGAAGAGCGAGTTTAGACATTATAAGCCTCCTGTCACTAGAAGGGCAACATCAGTCTATGCCTCAAACCACTGAAATTGTAGCTAAAAATCTCTGCCTGAACAGACTAGAAATGCCTCAGCCAGACTGTTTTAAGAACACTCAACCCCCACACACACTTGTGAACTTGAACTGGTATCTGTGGATAAGGAGCTATACTTCTAAATTTACTTCTAGCCACTTCCAGATAAACCACCTTTGATATTTTGTGCAAGCAGCCTGTTTAAATCAAGTGTCCTGAAGAAACCCCTGACTACAGATTAATCCCTTGGGCACTCCCTGATTAAGAGTTGCTGTTTCTTATGCTTAAAAAAAATCCATGAAGAATGTGTAATGTAAAAAAAGATCTGTCTTCATTTACCAAAGGGTTAACAAAAATTCCAATAATTAAGTTAACAGCAATCAGCTAAGGAGCTCCCCAGTGCAAAGTCTAGTAAATACCAATTCCTTTTCTCCTCCAGGAAAAGGCACCATCCAAGAGAACTTCCCACTGCCCCCTGCAGCTAAGAGGCAGAAGTGTGCATGTGTACCATCCCATCTCTCTCCTTCCATCCACAGCATGACTCCAGCTCCCTGGGGAAAATGTGACATTTTATAAAAGTGGGCAGACTCACTTCTATTTTCCCTACTTTCTCCAAGGCTGAATCAGGTCTAATAGAGCAACTGAAGCAAGTGAGATTTAACATGTTTTAAAAGATCCAAAATGGACTACATGTTGGTCCCCCCAAAAATAGAACTTACATGTGAGCTCAGCAGAGCACTGAGAACAGCTTTCAGAATCCTCCTGACTCCCTGACATGACCTTTCTTTTCACCACTCCCAAGGAGTGAAATCTCTCTCAAATGGTCAGGGTTCTTTCTAACTGAGCAGAGAGCATTCTTCCCCTCTCCAGATGTTAAAAAGACAGTTAAAACTCTAGAGGGACAATAACCACCACCAGGTTAGATCAGCTACAGAAAATTCACTTACACCTTTCGGATGATGCATAATGCATCCTGTTGTGATTCCCCTTGAACAAGGACCATGAGTTGGGAAACAGAGCTTTCAAGAGTCACATCCATGCTGATGAGGCATCCATACAAGAGCCCAGTACAGCATTTACTGAACAACATCACCAAGATGATGTTGATTAAAGGAATTGTGCTGCATCCTGAGCAACCACAATGCCAGTCAAACTTATCAAACTATTTAGAACAGGATGCAGTGGCAGAGGAGGAAGGCAGCTGCTTCTTTCCCCAGAAAGGGAAACGTGGGGTTTTTTCCAACCAGAAATCCATTGCCTCACTGCTACTGAGGGCTTCCCAAAGACATACTCCATCAGCATATTCACCCATCAGTCTGGTTCTGCTACTGCCCAAAATAGTCTTGTTTATTTGTGAGCAGCCACAGCTGAAACCAGGGGCATTTGTGTGTCTCATGCCATTATGTCTTAATACTGGCACTGAATAAATTCCACAGCAATTAGGAAAATAATTTGCTTTTGTGATGTAAATTTATAGAGCTCAGAACAAGTTATATTCCCATTTTGCACTAGGGAGTGTAGGTTTGATACTGAAAATACAAAGGAAATTATCCATTTATTCACCATTTACAAGTTGATTTATATTTTACATCAAATGTTTACTATAGTGATTTTGAAATTCACAAGACTCAAAGCAATAATCAATAGTAGCTGAGAACATACACTTTGCCACGTACTTAAAGGCTGTTAAGTGAAGCCTTAAATTTGTCCCTAGGGGAGTGTGAGGTGACACATGACACACAGTAACTGCAAACTAACTTGAACTCTATCATCAATATTTTTAATGTAAACTGAAAAATACAAGCTTTCTACAATATTAACTGCATCAAAACAGAAGTGCAAGCAAGTGGAGTGAATTATCCATGCATTACTGTTAATAAATTCTGTGCACTGTTAATAATATGCTAATAACATTCAGTTCATAATGCTGATATTCCTTAGATACTAGAACTGTGTGACAGCTTTGTCTGAATTTTATTCTGTTATTCTACTAGAATAATAACTAACTGGTTATTTTTGTCTCTTTTTGTAAGTAGTACATAACAAAAGATATCCCTGTGATAAAACTAGCACAAGGTTAAGGAAAAGACATCAAAAGATCACAAAAAGTAATTCCATCACACAGATAGCCTCCTCATCATTAGACTTTGCAGTAAGCACAAGTCAAACAACTCTCTACAGTTAATGAGCCTCTAAACTTGAGGTTCACAAACTTGGACAAATTTCCCTACCTAAGAAATAATTTGCAAGAAATTCAAATCCATGTCACAGCTTCCTCTACCACCCCCTCCACGGGTTGTGACACTGCAGTACTGGACTGTCTGCAGCTCTAAAGACAGAGCCATGCAGTCAGCCTACAAGCTGCCAGAGCAGTGCACAAAGGACCTGAGCAGCCTGGGCAGGAGCGTATGCAGAGTTGCTGCTGCCCGTAGGATCCTCAGGCTGAAAGCATGGGGACAAGAGCAGGATGCTGACATGATATTGTGTGCAGCATTAGATCTTGCTCAAAAACTTCTCAAACTGTTGAAGAAAAAACCTGTCATAGGTGTGCTCTGGAGCATGGCTAGTGAGCAAGCAGAAGCCCAAGTCACACATCCACTCAGGTGCAGGCAAGCCCCTGCCCACCACCACATGGCTCCTGATGCCTTCGAGACATCAGCAGCTCACACTAGGCAAATGCATTGCAAGCATCAACTGGAAAACAACCCACCCTACATGCTGCATGTCTTATTAGCAAGGTGCCAGTCTGCCCTTCTAAAGGGGGAAATGGACATGGAGAGAACATAAGGGAAACAGAAAAGACAAGGTGTACAGACACGTTTCATCCTCATAAGATGTTCACAAGAACTGCCCTATTACATACTTCCTAGCAACAAATTGCTGACACTACCTTGGGGAAAAAAGTGTTCAGTAAAAATACACCCATATCTGATGGATAAATATCTGACACCCCAAAGTCCAAGAGATGAAGAAGCTGACAAAAGCACAGGAACAGGGCTGATGGGTAGCATATGAGAATGTACCAACCATACTGACTATTAGAGGAAGGATTTACAGTGACTTTTGAAAGGAAGGATTTCAGAGTCTCTCTGCTGTGACTTTTACATGGTAACTTATGACAACAGATGAGTACGGTTTCCTTTTAAAGGCATATATTTGAGAACTCAATTCATTGCAAGTATATGCTATTTGGTGTAATTACAGTCAGTATTCTGAAAGACAAGTTGTTTTTCCTATGTTTGGTCTACAGGGAGTTCTGAAAATAAGCAGTCATCTTTCTAAAAATTCTGGATTATCCCAGATTTCTGTCATGAGTTTTTTCAGAGCACAAGAGCTACATTTTTATACAATAATGCTGTGACTTGATGACAACACTATCAAACATCTTGCTAGGGCACATAAAACATCCATGTGAACTCAAGACAGTAAAGCCTATGTTACATAAATAAACAGGAGTTTGCCTGCACTATCATCATGTTCCATTTGGAATTAAACCAGAGTTTGAGTTACTAATCCACTCCAAAAGCCAAACCAGGCCTGTTCCAGTAATCAGTGGTCTGAAAGAGGCTGTTTCAGGATTGAAAACAGGGAAGGGGAAGAGGCCAATAGGAAATACTAAGGTCTGTTAGTCCTTCTCCACTTGCTAAGAGCTGATACCAGGCAGTCTGCTACCCAGAGTAACAGCCACACACTCCAGCTGCAGCTACTGCCACCAAATGTTGCTCCCAATCCCTCTGCCAGCCCCACCAAGGGTCACCACCATACTCCAGGTTGTCTCCCATTTCCCTCTGAGATATGCCAGCAAGCAAATGAAGAAACAAATGTGCTTTTAGTTGAACATTGCCTGCCAAGCTCCAGCTAGTAGTTTAAAGGGTTCATACCAAGAATTATCTAGAGCTCTTTCCCCATTCATCTTGCTGAAAAGTTACTTGCCACTACCCACCTCTTAGATCAAAAGGAAACTCAATCTCTTCTGTCCTTTGACTGTCACCACAGGCTGAAGCAGGGAAATGAACTTAAGTATCTGAGATACCATTGCTCAAAAATTCTCTTATCAAGAGTTACCCAGCACCAGCCTCATTGCTTTTTAAAAACCCATCAGACGGAATAAGGAATCAGCCATGACATCATCCTGTAGTTACATATAGAAGCAACAGGGATGCTTGATAAAAACATATGGATACTTCATAATTTCAAGTGAGAATCTAAAATTCAAGCATTGGGAAAAGAAACAAGCAGGAAAGGTAAAGAGGCATAACTCAAAATGTTTACTGGAAGTTGGGAGGAAAAGGGAATCCTACCTAATCAACAACTCACTCCCCCAGACTATTACTCCAGCTTATGCTGCAAGATCATTATTTCAAATAGCATTTCTGAAGGAATCTCATGTTTTGCAATGTGAGCTACAGATGTAGCTGTGATTGACTGCTCATCTCAAAACAGAAATTTGTCATCTGCCACATCTTCCAAAGCCACTTCACATCAGGATCACCAAGATAGTTTGCATCCTTTTTGTGCTGGTGCATTTACTCTGGGAACAAAATATGGGATTTTCAGGATTCACCTGTGACTTTCAGGGTCATTTGGGATCCCAAGTAACCCAAGTGCTTTTAGGAATCAACACAGGATGGTAATTTATCCTTCTTTTGTAACAACATTGACTGTATGGGTGGAGGAAGCTTTTCACACAGAAAAAATACCCAGTACTATGATGTAATTTTGCATACAGCCTTTTCTCCATGAGTTGGTTGCTAGCCAAAGTTCTGTCCTCCAGTAAAGAAGTAGCATCTTTACTGGAAATCTCAGGTCTAACAAACAAACACACCTAAATCTGCCAGAGAACTTCATGGGGCAAGTGCACATAATAGCCAGATGCTGACAATCTTACTCAGGCTGCTGAGAAACACTGAGCCCTTTCCTACTGACTTTAAGGTCCTTTTCAAGAGTACTTCACATCAGACATCTCAAAATCATTTCCCTATGAAAAAGCACATGCTTTTTTAAGCAAATATCTCATTGATGTCAAAACAGTGCTCCAGATACAGGACTATTTTCTACCAAACCTAACAAGGCAGTTTTCTCTGGGTGCTTTCCAATGGCTGCCTAAAGGGCATATTTTTCTCTACACTCACTAATTTTGCATGTTTAACAGAGAGTGTAAAATACGCTTACAAAGTTTCTCTTCTTTGGAAATATAGCCTGGAATTTAGTCTACGCAGCTGCTCTTATCACTGAGGAGTTCAAGGACATGGAAAAAAGGCCATCCCGCCTTCCCAATTCAAGGCCCAGGGCTCACCACACTGTCATAACTTAGAAATGGACAGAAAGCAACACCAGCACCATAGACAAAAGGTTTTACAAAAGAATTAATAAATGACTATCACTTCTCTTGCCTCAGGACTTTTCTGGATAAATTATTACTCTTTAAAGCAGTGCACTGTGAGTAAGCTGCCCGATTCCCATTAACATCAGTAGCAGTGGCATTGCATAAGCTTTATGTGCCAGTTCTGAGGATTAATCAGAGTTGTATCTGTAGGGCACTTTCTTTGAACTTGGCAAATCTGCAACAAAATAACTCTTCTTTGTCAGACTCCTCTTTGAAGAAAAATCACAAGGAACTGGGTGGGCTGCTGGCTAAGCCTCTTCTTAACCCACCAGCACCTCCCCCAAAACTTGACCAGAACAGTAAAGCAACAAGTGTAAACACTGCATCTCCAGTAATATTGGCCAAGGTTGGGGAGTAGGAAGGGATACATTCTGGGAGCAGGAAGAAGAAAGGATAAAAGAGATCATATAAAAATAAAGCAGTAAGTGTGCTATCAAGAGGAGATGAGTTTTGTGGTTGTTTTTGGGGGGTTGTGCTTTTTTGTTTGGGTTTTTGTGGGTTTTTTAAATACAGAATGAAAGCTGGAACACTTGAGAAAAATTTCCATGTATGAACCTAGTCTAAAAATAACACCATTTAATACAAAAAGTGACAACTGACCATAGAATAGCTGCTGATGACTACATTCAACATCAAATTTACTCTATTCTCTCTTCCTTTCTGTGTTTGCTGGCACCTTTTCCCCATCCCACCCCTTGTCATCTCCCTGAAGAGGGAGGAGAGAATCATTTCTGAGCAGCCTTAGAGCAGCTTTGTCAGAGCAAGGCATCCACGAAGGCTAAGGCTTCACAGGAGGGCAGCTCCATCAACTTCAGGCTTGTTACTGTTTGCCTGAAGTGCTGGGATTTTTGTCTCACTTGATGCTACACTGAAAAACTTAATCTTCCCCAGTTTCCATAACATGATGCTCCTTCAGCTTTTAGACCTTTTCTGCAGCAATTTTGTTCTCCTCCACTCAGCCGCAGTACATCGCCATGGCACAGGCTTTTGGTTTGGTACAACTCCCAGGACCCGCATGGGACACCAGCGCAGAAAAGAGGAGTGCAGGGATGCAGTTGGCTCTTGAGCCTCAGCCTTTCCCTCCCAGGGCCTGGAGGCAGGCCCATGGCCCCTCTGCACTATGGTAAACACCTTCCACCCACTCCTCAGCAGCTTTCACAGCTTCAGCTTACAGGAAGTAAAAATCACTGACTCTACGCTAACTCTGTTTCTCCAGCTTCACGACTGAGTAAAAGCTGACCAGTCCTTCCCAAGGGCTTTCGCTCTCCAGTGAAGTCTACTGGTGCAACAGGTTCTCAGGGCTATGTCTGCCAGGCCCAGTTACAACACACTTGCATCAGGGGCCAAAGCACTTCTAGCTAGCTGTGTGATGAGCAGCACACAAATACATCACAGGAACTCTGCCCCAGAACCAGGGGCTGGACAAAGCCAAGGACCTAAAGAAACGCACCATGACTTGAACTGATATCCTACAAATGGACTCTTGTCTACAGCATCTGACCTCCTGCAGGAGAGAAGGATACTGAAGCAAGATGTGTTCCAACATAAGTGGCAGCTGAGTAGAGCCACAGGCTGCAGATGTAATAGTGCTAGGTTTTGGGAAAAGCAGGGCAGTACTGTAGGGGAAGGCTTGAGACACAGCAGCAAGGCTGTCTGAAGACCAGAGAGTGCACTGCACCAACAAGAGATCAGCTCTTGCTAGAACAACAGTTTGTATGCAGTGATTAAGCAGACTGGCATGGCTGTAACTGGGAAGTGTGCCCAGTATGTGCCTGCAATACGCCTGGTTTTAGCCAGTGCTGTCAAGTCTCTTGCTTTCACAAGCAGTGCATTATTTCAGCCTTCCCCCCCCACCCCCCCCCCCCCCCCCCCAAAACGCAGCCCAGCCTCCCGGGGCCCGGCCGCACGGGGGGGGGGGGGGGGGGGGGGGGCGTCCTGCTGGGGCTGGCTGCGCGCGGGTCGGCGCCTGCA
>JANIJG010004963.1:60483-98221 GCA_024611175.1 Megaceryle torquata | reverse complement strand
CCCAATAAAGAAAAAACTCATCTTATTGCAGGAGCCAGTGTTCTGTTCCTACTGTCTGTTCATTCACACCAGAGGTCCACTAGAACCATCACATCCAACCACATCTCATTTACTTCTATTGATGATGCCAGCATTGTAGCAAGAGAAACAAAACAGCACATTGAATTCAGGACAACTGAATAATCAGTTTTACACTCCTTCAGAAAAGAGAGTCAAGCATCATCTATTGCTATTTTTCTCGCAATAATATTTCACTTAAACCACTTACTGTTGTGTGCCACCTGTTGTATATTCATCCCAGACACTCATGGACAGATCTATACAACAATGTTTTTATAGCTTGTTGCTCTAAGCAGCCAGTGATCCTACCAGAACAACTGCTTTCTTGACAATACTGTACAGACAGACCTTTAAAATTACTACTATCCAAACTAAGTTTATTAAAACTTAAACAGTGAGCAGGACTTTCAGTACACAGCCCTCAGGAAACAGAGTCCAGTAAGTCTCACACAGTCTAGTCGCTCTACCTTCAAGCCATACTTGCAAAGTTTTCTTTTTGAGGTTCAGTGACTAGCATGACTAAGTCCATGAGGTTGACTGTGATCTAATGACACCTAAATGAACTAAACTATGTCTAGGACTAGGATGGAAGTTGGTGTGCCAGACAGGCTGTATTACTGACAGCTACATGTGATCCAGAACCAGTTACAGATGTTGACTAACACCAAAATATAACCCCCATCTCCATGTCACCTACAGCTCTGCCCTGGTTGCTGTGATCTAGTACATATGTACACCCACTTACGGTGCTGAATCCGGTGACATGGGCAGCTGGTAAATAACAAAAACCAAACCTAGCCCTAGTCACATTGTTTGGTAAGGATCCTCCACACTCATGCCTCAAAGCACATCTACCTGTTGTCTGATCCTCCTCCCTGTGCTAACCTCAGCCCTCTGATGCAATCAGTATAAATAACAAGCAGGCAAGAGCTCTCCTATGTCACTTGGTACTTAAGTTTTGGGAGCTGCCTGCCAGGTATCAGCATCAAACATACTTTTAAATGATGGTTTTGTTCTGTCATTCAGTCAAAATTATGAGATTGATCTCTACTGATCCGTGGAAAGACTTGCTTTGTTTGCTCAACCTTCCTGGTGCTTATCAGGGTTGTACCAAGAGCTTGGCACACACACATACTGAGAAGTAAGTTTTCGTAAAGTAATGAGTGACAACAAACTCATACCAGTCTCATTCACTGCCAGACTGCTGCAGAAGGAAAGAAAGAGGCAACAGCTTCTGGCTATTGTCTCAGTGCCAGCAGTGTCAGGAATCTGATGATTTTCCCATGAAATTAATGCATCCACATCAATGCATAACAAACAGAGGAGAGGGGTTCTCTCCCCATAGGAGCATCTAGGCATTGCATTTTCATTCTCCCCAGCAGTTTTTCTATTATTCTTTCAGCTTCTCCCCAGGTGTTTACAGACATCACACTTTGGTTTCCTTATTCATATTTTTAAAGGCACCACTAAAAGTTCATCCAATTGCATCCTCAGAAGAAAAAAATTATATATATAAACAACAACAGTGTCCCTGTAATACAAAGAGTTCCTCCCTTCACTCTAAGGCTGTCAGAGTCCTGCTCCTGGGATTGTTCTCTATTTAACACTTGCAACACAGGAAAAGAGACTTGGAAAGCAGCAATGTTCCTCCAGCTGCCAAGCATACTAATAAACAGCCACTCACCAGATGATGTCTTTCCCCTTGTATCAAAATCAAAATGAAGGCACTTATCAAAAGCAAGTGGCTTACTGCCCCAAACTAGTTCCCCCACAACCCCACCAAGATAAGATTGCTGTAAGGGTCAAAGCCCTGAACAGATAACTTGAGGCCACTTGAGTAGCCTGTCTATATCCTCTTGGATTGAAGCTTTTTCTGCCAACTTGATAGCCAAGTTTACAGTTCTTATAGGCCACTGACACCTGGGATTAGCTCTCCCTCATCCCCCAGTGACTAGGAACACTTAACTAATACATCTATGCTGGGGACTACACTACCAGCTTTCGGGGCCTCCCATACCTACAGCATCTTAATCCCTACACCAGTATCTACTATACCTTCTCTAAGCATTGCTTCTCTAGAGCAAGAAATCAACCCTTCTGCTCTGAGAAAAGGACAGCAAACCGCTCATGAATCCAATATGTTGATGACAAACAGCCTCTTTTCTGCTTAGTAAAAGACTGAGTGTCCCCAAGTTGTGATGAAGAAAACGCCCTTAAATTGCACTTGATGTCATCTGCCATAAAGTGGGGATACATTCACCCCTGGAACTCTGCTCTTACTTGCATTGGGGATGCCTTCCCATGGAAGACCAAGGCCAGAACGTTAATCAGAGAATCCTATGAACTAGCAGCCAGAGATACATCACATGATCTAATCCATCTATGCATCACACATTTTCAAAGTGTGTCTGCCTGTGCTACCCTTGGTCCCTCAAAAAGCTTCACCTAGAAGAACTGTTGATTCAGCTGTTCAGAGAACCACCCATTCCTCCTGGAAAACTTTGGAAGGAGTACTCTGGAAGCTCATCCTGTTGCTGTATCAAGTACTTTTTTGCATTTCTTTGCCCTGTTCCTTATCACAAATGTTTTTGTATGAATTTTCTGCTTCTTAAAAAATTCTCAACTCCATCCATGTGAAAAATCTGGTCCTCCCTGGAGGTGATGTCACCACAATGTCCCAGTTCATCTGCTGAAATCAGTACAGAGGGCTGGTGTTCCAGTGAAGCATCAAGTGTTAGAATCAAGGCTTACTTACTGAGTAAAAATCCTGCTTCCATGCAAAAACATGAACAGCAATACAATACATCAGAAATAGTCAACATGTAGGTCCTGATAGACCAAGTTCCGCAAGGGTTGGGGATACTCCTGAAACAAGCCAAAGACCAGTTCAGCCACTGGAATAAGTCATGGGTAGCTCTAATACAGGCTGGTAGTGGATGGTTCACAGCCAGTAATCTTGGTCCAGAACTACACTCGTTAATGAATCAGTTCCTCACCCATGCCATTTTGGGATAAGATGCAGAGCTGGCTGTGATCACTGCTGGCCAAGGAGAATTCACCATATAGGTGTTCTCCCCAGCCCATATCAGGAAGGCCATTTTAAAACTCTGCCTACAAATTTGCCTGCAGTTTTCCATTCAGGGTGCATTTCCTCTTCCAGATACCTTTAGGGCTCTTTAATAGGACTGAAAAGTATTACTTCTCAAAAATATATTCATACTATTACTTTTCAAATGAAATGACAATTAAGATTTCTTGCAGGTAAAACTCTTTAGTATCATCATTTTATTCTTGATGGTATTACTTACAGGTGAAACTAAGTACCAGTATGTAATTCTTGCTGTGTACATCAGTTGTCATCATGACAATCAGTGAGGACAGTGGTTTAGAGTCCAATTCACACGTGGCAAAAAAATCCACAGCACCTACACATTCTAATGCAGATAATTTCAAATTATTATTGATTCTAATTGCTCACCCTCAGATATCTGCAAGGACACAGTTCAGCAGGTGCTGAAGAATCCCAAACTTTGTATACATCATTTCTCTACCAGTCTTTGAAGGTTTTTTCCATAATTTCCAAGAGAAAAATCACCACTAATGTAATGGATTCTGGTTTTGTCCAGTAAGCTTTCACTTGAAAAATAATTTAATATCTTTAGAAAATCCATTATCCTTGATATAGAGTTTTGCAATGGTCTTTTCTAGGAGACATGCTGCATAATCTCCAGCTCTACAGGAGGCAGCATTGTCTAGCACTTACAGTAGTGGTAGTCCAAAGGCCCGAGTTCTGTTTCTGGCTCTCCCACTCATTCCCTGCATGACATTTAGCAGGTCAATTAACTTCTCTTTTTCTGCATGTGAAATGGGTGTACTTGGGTTGTTTTCCTCCTTCAGCACCCTGCTATAGTCAGGAGGATAGCAAGTGAAAAAACATTACTCAAGTGTTTTAAAGTGCTAGGATGGAATGTGCACTACACACTGTCAGCATTGGCATTAACAAAAAAGTGTAATTGTGGAATCTGTTCCTTTTCACTGAAATATCAGTCTGAGGTCTCAAGGAACACTTTCCTTCTTCTGAAATCAGGAGAACATTTGCAACCAAATGAGTTCCCAGAATCACAGATTGGGAGCAGTTGGAAAGGACCTTTGGAAATTATCTAGTTCATCCCTCCACTAAGTAACTTCACATTTTTATCTCAGAATATCTATTCTTGTTTCAGTAGAATTACTAGAATTATTATGTAGAGCTAAACTTTTCATTCCCAGACTATTGCTCCCTTCTGAACAGGATCTTTGGGCATACAAATTTGCGTCACTACTGACTGCCTCCCAATACTGGGGAAAAAAATTAAGCTTTGACTTGGCATGGCCACAAAAATCAGGAATGAGTGTGAGTTAAGGAGCATCATTACATCATGCCCAACTGTGTGATTATAACATGCTGCAGAATGGATTCTACAAGGAAGACTGATTTAGTATCTGCCTATCACAACCAAAGAGCAGCTAGTACTGAGCTAATGCATTGCTCAAGATTGTATCAGACAAACCCAGTAATTCAGGCACCTCCACATCCCCTCCCATAAAATTTTAATAAACCAAATCTTATGGGAGGAAAGAAAAGACAGGGACCCTACTGAATTATTTAAAGCCTTAGTTGTCTGTCAAAAAAGCCCCTCTTAGGTCAGTAAGCGATATTCTTACATTGATTTCCTTCTCTCAGAATATCTAGGTGAGAATCAAGCTTGAGAAAAACCAAAACACAACACAAAAACCCAAGAAAAACACAAAAGAAATAAGGACGCAAAGGGCAAGCCAGAAAAAACAAAGCTGATGGAGATGGCGATGAGAAAGAGCTTGTATTTATGAAAGAGATATTGATCAATTGCACACACTCGCAGCAGATACTCAAATTAGCTGTCATAACTCCAGTGATGCAGAGGGACACACAGGCTCAAGCTCCATTAAATGTAACCTACATCCAGAGCAGCCAGATGAGATTTGTGAGACTGAACTTTGAAGTCCCACGGGAGATTCCTGCAGTTGATTTATATTCCTGATTTCCTATTCCCTCACCAACTGTGCAATCAGTTCCTGGAGGTGGGCAGGGAATAACTGAACAGCTAAACTGTGATTCACCCAGCCAATTAAGGAGTCTTGGGATGGGCCCTACAACAAATCCTTCAGCTTCATCCAGTCTTCCTGGGCCAGAACTACTTTCAGCTCAGACAATGTGGCTGAAATCATCATGGCCCAGTTAACAATATAAGAATCTGAAAATGTAAAGCTGCATGACAGTTTTCACACATTAATATTCACACATTTTGTACCCTTTGTAAGTTTAAAGTAGAAGGACATCCTTGGTTGTACATGAGGATCAGGTTAATTCTGTAATTCAACATACAAGCAGTATCCCTGCAAAACAAGAATTAAAATGGCAACCACTGCCTAGTAGCTATCAACATAAAATCACCTACATGTTTCAGCCTGCAGCTTCTGCCAGGTTGTTTGATTCAAAGTTTGTTGGCATCTATCTCATGCTGTGATGTTCCACTGTGGATGGTGCACGGCTTTGTGAACAAATCACAATAATCTCATTTCCAAAAGTGTTCCACTTCATTCTTTCTTGTTGCACTGAAGCAAGGAAGCACTTCCTTCTCATTACTAACTCTGTGTGTGGCATGTGACATGTAATCACCTTGAAATATTTAACTGGCTGGCTTTTATCTCACTAACAGTGTTAGGTGGGGCATCAGAATGGGGTATAAATAAACTGGGATATAAATCACCACAAACCAGGCATTAAATTGGTATATAAATCAAAAATTACAAAAGTCAGATGGAAGAGACCCATTAGATCATCCTGTTTGTTCTTTCCTGTGTTCTGACCCTATGAATGCACAAGGCATCACTCTTGATTAGCCAAGAGACATAGAAAAACGCCCATCTCCCTCTCTGTCTCTCAAGAGGGAGAGAAGGGAAACAGAGAGCTCTGTATGCATATTAATAAAGCTATATTTTGACTAGCTGAATGACTGGAAATGATTAGGAATGGTATATTTTACCTGTCAGCATCTCCACACTGCAACAGGCAAAATGTCTCTAATACTCCTTTGCAAAAAAAAAAATCACCAGTAAGGCTGGAGGGGGTTTACTCAATTTTCCTGCCCTCAGGACAGCTCCTTAAATATTCTAAGATTCTTTTCAATGATGAAGATAAAAACATGCCTTGTTTCCAATATAATAGTGGGAGACAGCATAAAATATCCCCTAAACCAAAGTGAATCCAAGTGCTACAATTACAAATAACAGAAAGCAAAAGCATTACGAAGGCTGCAAGTTAAGCATCCCACAGTTAGGAGACAAAGTGTGACCCTTTGAAAAGGTCGGTGTAAAAGGTGAGAACACATGCAAGCCCTCTAGCAAAGGGCAGTCAGAGCTGAAATCAGTCAGCTGACATACAGCTCCTCCCTCTCCCACAAGTACTTTCCTCTACACTTACCCCAGAAGTCCTTGGTGATAAGTCAGTCAGTCTAAGAAATCTCTTTAGAGATGGTCTTCAGCCATGTTTTCCTCATTTACTCTGACCCAGTGCGAGTTGGGTGATCATTTCAAGCCCATTTTGCAGGGTGGGGAGCACTTAAAGTTGCTCTGGAAGTTGATGGGAGCTGTGCTCTGAACATACAAAAGACTATTTAATGCTAAGTACAGTAAAAATGGAGGACTTCATCTAGAGCTGCACACCCAAACCACTTTGCTTGCCAGGCTAAAATGGAAATTATAACCCACCTCAAAGAGTTATTAGATATATTAATACATTTTGGCATCCCATGCTTCAGTACAACAATTAGAAATACGACAAGGCTCATGAAGTAGTTCATGTCTTGGGATCAGGAGTTGTGTATTCTGCAGTAAAAAGGCCAGCAGCCATACACTGAGCAATAAAAAAAGCCAAACATTGCAGACATCATGCAATGGAAACAATATCTCAAATGTATGGAAGAAGGCAGGGGTCCTGTGGAAAACACAGGGTGTGATTACAGTAATTAAAGACTTGATAATAAGTATGCTCAGGGAAGATAAATTAAGGCCAAATATGCAGCCTGAACTGCATATTGAACCTAACTTTACATGCTTGTGCTTGCAACCTTAAAAACTACTCATCTGATTGTAAGTTTACCTTTAAAATAACAACAAACTGCAAAACCAGGCATTCTAGTGCAAGGCTTTCTTGTCTATTCAGAGGAGTGGCAAGTGGCTCATCAGCAGAATAATGCTGTTCTGATTCAACTGAGGCACCTGTTATGTAAGCTGGGGAAGAACCTACTGGCTGAGGGAGCAGGATGAGACCTCCCCTCTGCCAGCGTTTCCTTCCTGTTCATTCCCCACCCTCTGACACAGAGCTTGGCAATTTCTGCACCTTGCCTTCCAAATTGTTCCAGTGCACCGCTCTGGCCCTTATCCCAGTCTCACTGTTCAGTAATCCCTGGTCTTACCTCTTCCAACTCATCAGTACAAGGTTTTGCCCCTTTGTCCTTATTTCCTCCCTTTCCAAATCTTGACTATGTTTGCTACTCAGTCAACTCGGGACTAGGAGGCCTACTGACTCCCTCCCTTAGTCCTTCCCTTCTCTCCTGCCTCCATGAAACAAAGGTAGTATGGAAAATTAGTAATATGCAGCAGGGAAAGCTATTCACTAGTGTAGGTATTAAGGTTTTCTATAATTATTATAGAATATCACAGCCATATTAGCAGATCCTACGATGAAGCCTAGCAGAGGCAATAAAATCCCTTAGATTTTAAAATAGAACTTAAATTTTTATGCCAAAAAAATCTAACTTAGCTTGAAATAGCAGGATATGAAGAAAAACCTACAGCAGGGGAGGAGGGGGATGAGAAGGTCTGTCACTACCACCTGGTCATTAGCTATGGTAACAATGAATATGATGGAGATCCAACAACACTAGACCTCCAGGCATGTGAGCACCTGCTGCCTGACTAACCTCCAGGATGGCTGCCCTGTCTGCTTTAATAGCCTGTGCATCAAGGAATGACATCATATTGTCAGCCAAATGGCACTAATCAGCAGGACAGCGTCATACTTCAGGGTATACTTCCATCTGGGGGTCAGGGTAGCTAATTAAAAACAAACCAGCATTTCCTTGTAGAAGACAGGAATGGAAGGAGACCCAACGGAGTGTGAGAGTAGAAAAGAGAAGTGGGATGCTGCCTATTTATTTCAAACACTTAGTATCCAAAAGGAACAAAAGACACCCACACAACAAAACACACAACACACACCAACAAAACCCAACAACAAAGCACAAGCAGAAATTGTCTTGGGTCAGCACTTTAATACAGATACAACAATAAAATATTTATTGTTGCTTATAAAAGCAGACAGGGCCAAACTCATGAGCTTACTGGTGTTACTAATGCATTCTCAAGCTATCAACTGAGCTTCTGTTTAAGTCTCAACACCTTGTTCCATGGGATGGAAGACTTGGGAACCTACAGAAATTTCAAGTATAGATGTTAGTCTTCTCTGGAGTGCTAATTGTTGCTACTGCCATAAGTGGCATAACTGACCTCCACAGAAGGAAATTTTTCCAGAACACACACACACTTGCACAGGTATCTGAGTGCTTTGGAGGCCTAAATGAGGAAGCCTTAATCTCCTGCAAAGTTCAGACCATTAAGGCTGATAAAATCCATTCAGCTTTCAGCATCGATGCTATATGAATTAAAATATTACCATTCTCTATATCCTGTAGAGGTGTTTCATTTCCTCCAATACTTGCTCCTCTCAGAATGTGCCAGGCTATTACTTTTGACTTCACAAGTAATTTTTTATGTAGATGGCTTTCAGATCACCACAAACAGCAGAGAAAAACATTATTCCAATTAACACAAGGCATTCTCCGTTCCTCTTCTCCTGACAATGCAACTCCCCGTGCCAGTGATCTAAATTCAAAGCACATATCCTGTGGTCCTGCAGTAGAAGTGAGGGCTAAGGAGACTGGCAAAGGAGATCCCACAACACCAGAAAGGATCACATCAAAAAAAACCCAGGAAATTCTAAATATTTCTCAGAAAGCGTCAGCTACCTATGCATGAACTGTCTCTACAGCATCCTGGTGACACAGTTTCCAAGCTGTGCAAGAAAAGATCAGTTTCCATAGCAATTCCAGCCACTTTCTGCCCAGATGCAGCACTCTCCATGCTCCTGAATACAACACATGGCTGCTGTGAAATACAGGCCTAGGTGTCAAAGGCAAGCTGGAGAAGAGCAGACAAAAACTCCTCTTATGGGGCCCATGTATAATCCAAAATACAAATTCAGGTTTGTGATATATATAAAGGAAGAAGGAAAAATACCAGGCTAAGATCCAGCTATCTACCTTTCATGATAGGCTGAGTCAGAAAAATAAAAGCTTCTGGAAAGAAGGAAGAATTTTTTCCTCCCTCTTCTTGTGATACAGCACAAGCCACTGTCAGCTTTGCCATAGAGGCCCTGAGC
Organism: Megaceryle torquata; assembly: GCA_024611175.1. Classification (NCBI taxonomy): domain Eukaryota; kingdom Metazoa; phylum Chordata; class Aves; order Coraciiformes; family Cerylidae; genus Megaceryle; species Megaceryle torquata. The sequence continues at coordinate 88,641 of JANIJG010004963.1, read as the reverse complement.
ACCACACAGCCTTTGCCCCAATTCAGCTACGAAGGCAGGAGAAAGGGAAGAGGCAAAGGTTTGACTTGTTCTCACAGACAAAAATCTCTCCAAGAACAAACAATAAATAACTTGTTTGCAGTGCTTTAAAGCTTCTTCATCCACTTGGATGAGAAGATGGCCCTGGAAGAGCCCCCTTTTACCCTTCCCTTGCCAAAACTACAGTAAGGAAGACTGCTGAGTGACCCACAAGCTTGAGCTCTGAGTCTCCAGGCAGGCCTGAGCTCACAGCAGGCCAGTCTACAGTCCTGTAGTACCTGTACAGTCGTTCTTAGGGAAATCGTTCAGGGAAGGAATACACAAAGTAGTCCCATGGCAAATACAAGTGAGTTCAAAGGTAAGATGAGCAAGAAAGCATAAGGTCTAAACAAAAGTAGTTAGATACTAAAATAAAACATGCTAGAGTGGCTCTGAGAAAGATCTCTCCTTGTCTGCATCGCCCTCCCTTTTCTGCACTATTTGGCTTCCTCAAAATATTTTTTTAATCCTAAATCTCACAGCAAGAAAACAAAACGTAGACAGTTGTCTTAAGCATACTTAGACACTCCTATCTGCATCTATCTTCTATACTGTGGTTATCCTTTTCCACAAGACAGTTGTTTAAGGGCTGCAGCAGATCAATTTCGAGCCTGGGATGTCTATATATAGGCTGTTTGGAAAAACAAAACAAAACCCCACAATGAAATGCACAGAAAGCCATACCCACTCCAAAAACCAAACAGGACTGACCTTCCTATAGTCCTTCCAATGATACAAAACAGCATCAACCCAATAGGTGTATTTTGCTCCAAGGAGTAAGCCAGCAGACTAATACTCCCTGAGCTTTTAGTGTTTTACCCCTCACAGTGGCTTTACAGAGCAGCACTGCTGGTTCCTGAAAGATGGCAGACTGAATATAGCACATCCCCTTGTTGCCTCGGTAGTACTACTGCCATTTTCAGAGCAAAACAGACTTTCACCTTCTTTACCATGATATACCAGCTAAGGGTTTCATGAAGCTTTCAGAACAAGTGGTCAACATTCTTCAAGTACAAGCATACAGCTTATTCCCTCACCTGAAAAATGCCTCTCACCCCTTCCAATGCCTGTACCATATCCTACAGCTTAAACCCCACCATAAACACATCATGTTCTGTAAACACAAATGTGCAGTATGGTGAAACTGAACCTACAAGAACAGAACAAAACACATGGAACCGAATGTGAATCTAGAAGTGTTCAGATTGTTAAATTTATTGAAATATATACCTCCATTTCTGAAAACATCAATAATGCTATTGGAGTTTTTCAGAAGACTGGGGCCAAAATGTGTCAGGGTAGCATCTAATAGTGACTTGGTCATATTATTACATGGACATAATCCATAAAGAGACAGCTACTCATGCTTCAGAGTGGTTGGATGCAGCTTGCCTTTGTTTCTCCCTTCCCTTTCCAGCTCATAATAGACACTTGTTTCATCTAATTAGATGACATTTATCTCCTGAGAGGCAAGAGCTGGCAATACTACAATAATCCTTCTCTCCATCCCTGCTTAAGTAGGGATAGTTGAGAGGAAGTGACTGCATGAAAGTGAAGTCCTATTTCCCTTGCTCATGCTGCCATAGGCAGTCAACTTGAAGCAAAGGTTCCATCTTGAAAATGTCAACCAGAATGAAAAATGATAAAGTCAGCTGCAATCGTTCCTCCAGGTCCAGCTGCTCCCCTGGGTTCCTCTAGCATAACTGACAGCACAGCTAGAAGAATATATGCTTTCTGTGCTGACTGGTGCCATGGGGTTCTCGGCCTCAAATCAATCACCCCAACCCAGTCCTGTACTTCAAGAAAAAATGCTGGAGCATCAATCCTGCCCCCATTTGAAAAAAGCAGTCTGCTGAGCATGGCTGGAGACCTCTTTCCTCTGTTGTCACACCCAGTAAACAGGCCAAGTAACAGACTTCCTTTCCAGGCACCACCTTTCACTGCCCAGGTACCAGGGAAACAACCACAACTGAAACACACATATAACAAAGAACTGATGTGGCTTCAGCCTGGAAGAGGCAGGTTTAGTTTTGAGGTTTGGGTTGGTTTGGTTTTTAGTTTTTGTTGGGTTTTTCCCCCTCCATAGGGTAACCAGACATCAGCTTTTTTTCAGTTGCTTGGAAATTCTCCAGGAGGCCATTTTGCCCCAGTGTTTCTTTTTTTGCATCTCATGCTACATATGAGGTGACCCATGGCAAGAGTAGGAAGAACAACAGGCCTGGACCCTGCTTCTTTTGCTATTTGTCACAACACTCAAAAGGGAAATTATGAGCAGGAAAATAGAGAGGAAAATTATGTCTGGGTTGACTATAAAACAGTATCCTACCTCAGGATGTGTAATAAAGAGCTGAAGTAGCTGTGCCATGGATTAAGCTAGTGCAGAGGTACAGAACCAAGTCAGTCACTAAGGCATAGACTAATATTACAGGGACTTTCTGAAGACACTTAGCCCACTTTGTCTACACCACAAAAAGAGAACATCCTCAACCAAAACATTTTGAAAATATTTGTATTGCTCTTGCCTTTTAAAACAGATGCTTTTTAGAAAAACAGTAGGGCTGCTGTTCCTACACAGGAACCAGTCATCCAGACTCAATTGTTCAATTCAGTGACCTTCAGTAGCTAGCCCCACACAGCAAGCACTCACTATTGCACCTAACTGCTCTGGAGAAGAGAGTTTCAGCAAAAGTAGTTCTCTCCTTCCCTGTCTTTAGACAGGGGGATTCAAACTTCAGTTCTATCTACATCTCCCTACACTTATCTGACTCATGAACTAGCAGGAAAATCTGGGTCAGAAACATGCATGCACACCCACACTGTGTACCCTCCCCAGGGAAGAAGGAAGCAGCCTCCCTCTGAAAGTGCCTCGGACCAAATCAGATATCCAAGTGTGTGAGCACACTGTCTAGACTGCCACTCTGGAGACTGACAAATGCCCTACTGAAGGTTTCCATCAGCTACCAACACACCTGGCTCAGGAACCTGCTGATCCCACCACCAAAGGCTGGGCTCACATAACAAGTGTCTTACATGGCCAGGTATATTAGCAATGATATTTAAGTCTGGAAGGGGAAGAAGTACAAACACAGCTTCAGAATAGCCCTTTAATTGAGCCATTACTGACAAAGAGGCACTTCTTTAAAACAGTAATTCCTGGAGTAAATAGGGAGATTCCAGTGGATGGTTGCAGAAAAGTTATTGCTGCTCACAATGGTGAGCAAAGTGCCCATACACAGGAGTAAAAAACAAAGACCCTTCCTACTACCCTAGGAACCCTAACAGAAGTTGTCTTGAGGGGTGCATTTCTTTGCCCACAAATGAGCAATGTCTACATAGAACTGCCACCAGTAGAGACAGCAGGTGGTAGCAGAAATTGCAGGGAACCAAACCACCTGCTGACCTGATTTCAGGGACAAATGAGCACAGTACAGTATTTTGCAAGACCAGCCTCTTACAACCTTCTGAGAGACACAAGTTCAATATTTCTTTTCTTTGTCATGTCACAATAAAAATATTTATCCACACAGATGCATTAAAAACCAAACAAATAAAAGAGGCTTAGTAGCACCCTCAAGAACTTTCTTCATGCTTTAGCAGATTTGATCAGGTAGGCCTACAAGCACCAATGAGTCTCAAACCAGGTTTGACCTTCAATACAGGATATTGACCATATTATTACACCTTTTCCTCCCCAGAGCTTAAATGGACCCTCCCAAAGCAACAGCCACATAAGGCAGGGGTGAAACAGAGACCAAAAGCCCTGGGGAACAGCAGAGGTCTTCCACATTTCTCAGAGTGAACAGTAGCCGCTCACCACCGCCTTTCAAGATTCTCAAAATCAGCATGCCCCAACCCCTGCCATCTTCAAGGAGCTGTTAACTGCTTCCACCAAGACAGAGGAACTCAGGACATTCATCAGTCCCCATGACTATTTAGTAACAAGAACAAGTTGCAGTGACATCCTTCCTTGTGAAATCTTACCTCTTCCATTTTATCATTGAAAACACTTTTCCATCTCCAAGATGAGAAGAAAAGCTTTAAGGTCAGCCAATACATCCCAAGGCAATTCCATCCCTGTCAGATCCTGTGGCTTCAGCAAGCCTTGTAAGTTGGTGACCACCGGCTACAATTATCACCAAGGGCTAAGCTCCTTCCCTGTGCCTTAAAGGATGCAGCATTTCTCTCTTTCTAGATCTTCAAAGCAGAGTGATGCCACACTCACCCAGGAGCTGCTGGCAGCAGGACATATTCTATGATAAAAGCCAGCAATGAATTCTCCTGGAAACGGGACACTCAGCAGCAGCATGAGCTGCATAAGAATACGCTCACGTATACAGAGCATTCTACCGAATTAAAAAAATGGGGCATTGATTTTGTTATTCAGTTTTGTATTTAACTCAGTATTAATCTCTGCATACAAATGCCTCTTCCCCACCACCACTTTCTCAAGCCTCAGCAGAAATTCTAGTCAGCAGCAGAAACAGAGATGTAGGTCTAAAGAACCAATCGATCGGTCTGCTACAAAGACAAACTGTATGTGAGAATGGGGCTCTGAGCAGGCTGTCAAAGCCTCTGTTCTCATTTATCAGTGAGTACCTCCCTTAGTCCTCACACGAGGAGAGCCGAGAAGAAAGCTAGTAACACTTACGCAAGGCATGCCACTCATCCTGGCGGATTGTCTTGGTGATGTTGTAGGTGAGGTTCTTGGGAATAGTCGCTGAGGAGTAGTGGTACTTGATGTATGTGCACCGCTCAATTGCTCCTGAGAAGGGCAAAAAATGCAGAAGAGAAAATGCTGTTAAATGAATGCAACATGTCCTCCTAGCTATAGGCCTGATGGGCTTGACAGCCAAAAGCAAAGACTAGGAGCAAAGCAAATCCCTACCATCTGTCCACTGTGACAACCAACACTATATTTGGCCCACAAGCTCAAGCTACCTGTAAGGTAAGCTCACATGAAAATTGATATACCAAAGGCTCTGCAGTAGCTGTCAGTGTTTGCTTTCACCATCAGGTAAGTGTGTGACAAATCATCCCTTCTTTCATTTCTTTGAACCACGAGCTAGCAGCAGGCATACAAGTATTTATTGTGTAGAAACTGTAAACTCACATCTTAGCTTATTGTGCAGTAATGTTTCTCAATGCCCATAACTCCAGGAGATAGATCAAGGATGTTTGCTTTGTGTTTCTTGATAAAAAACAGTACAGGGAAAACAATACATAGATAGTGGTCAGTTTTCCCAACCCCCTTCCACCCCACAGCCAAGAAGCAGGGCAAGCATAAGGATATGTCAGGCAATCACATGTCTCTTGCAGGTACCCAGACACTTTCATAGCAGGCTGAGATGGAATTTATTGGCACCCCTGAATAATGAGCCTTGTATGGCAGCACAAATGGCTGAAATGGGCAATTGCCCTCCCCACCCACCCCCATCTACATTCCATGGAAAAAAGCACCACATGCTGTTTCTGTTTATCTTCTTGTCACATTATTACATTCACCTTTTACAGTCACCTTCCTTCCTTTACAATAATCACACCTCTAGGCCCTGATCTCCTGGCATCTCTCTGTGCAGTTAGTGTCCTTAGAGGAATGGGTCTGGCATAGCCTGATGCTTTCCATGAATTATAGCCTAGCCAAATTTGGCAACGGTTCTTACACTGATGAAAAACAAAGTTTCCTACATTCCTTTTGCTAGCATCCTCAGCTAACACTAGTTTTATTAGATGTTATCAAGGAGAAATCAGATTCAAAGCTCATTAAAGTAGTTTTTCCATTAATAGGATGGTGTTTTGGATCAGGTCTAACTAAATAGGCATCCTTAATGTGGTTGGCCACACTGTTTGGTACTAGCTACCACTGGTCAGAGAAGGAGCTGTGCTGGAAATGCTTTATGTATTAAAAGTACATTAAGATAGGCCCTTAATAGAATAAATTAAATGAAGCAATGAATTATACAAACAAGAAAGAGTGCTATACCAAGAGGCAGGTAGAACACACTCTGCCTGAACTGAAAAGTCAGAGTCATTAGCCTTATATTGACATCTCCAAGGCATTAAACATGCTTTTATGATAATAGAAACAGGTTTCTACCTCACGTTGAAAATATTTGGCATGAACTTAGATCATACACCCTGAATTCACAGCTTGAATAAGAAAACCTATGAAACAAAATTATTAGTACCATCACAGTCTACTAGCATCATCCAAAGTTAGTGCAATGCAAACATTTGGGGTCCTCATTGTTTGCTCCTCTTAAGCATTCTTCACATTCTGCCTTTGACAGCAATTAGATTAGACAAAGCCAAATATTATAGGGTAAAAAGGCAAAATATTTACATATGTATCCGCCTGCCCTGACAGCGTGATGGGCTTCTGTGTGAGTCTGCACCATCTGGGCACCAAATGTATGCCCAGAATTAAAGTTGCAAACCAAGAACAGTATTTTTAAAAAGGCAGCTAGTATGCAAAGAGCTTTAAAAAAAGCCCCAAATCACAACCTTGCCACCTTATAGGTTTTTGTCTCCTTTTGTTCACTTGCTTTCATGGATCAGAAGCTTTGTCAGGAAAAGGGAAAATGCTTATTTGTCAGAAAATAATCTTTAAGTTATCAGATGCCTGTCCAGAGAAGAGATTTCTATAGAATAGCAGAAAAGGACACCGAGCCAAAATTCAAAATAAGTGTGCAGAAGGAAGGAAGACAAAAAACCTGTTCCATTTGCTATAATTTCTGCTATAATCAGCAGAAAGCACCTCCTCTTACAACAAGAGGCTAATTTCTATTAGGGTCCAAAGTTTATTTCTTACCACAGATACTGTCAGAAGTAATACAGTAAGCATTCACTCTTCTATAACCAAAGCTTAAAGCAGAAAGATTGTCCTCACTTTGGTCTCACATTTACATCCTCAGGGCTTTCATGAGACTTAAGTACATGCTTAAAGAGTATCTAGAATTAAGAGTACAACTGCATTGGTTCAATGGTAGCTGAAGTATAGGAAGATTTGAATGGTAAATTCCATCATCACCTCCTTTCCAACCACACAACATTTTTCAGCACTGTTCCTACCCCTAAGTAACATACTATTTAACCAATAAACATCCTCACTCCAACCAGGAGCTTGCAGGGACCAGAGGTAAAGTGCTCTTTAGTGTACATAGCAAGATACATTCTCCTTTTCCCCCCTCCTTTTCTTTGAAGCATCAGGGTTGACCACTGCCTGCACTCAACAGGGCTGAGCAGAGTGCAGGGAATTCACTTGTACCTGGGAACTGTCCCCACTACTTATCTTACACAGGGAAGCAGATGCTCAAGTGACAGACAAGGATGCTGCTCTTGGATTTTCCACCCTTCTCTGAAGCATTAAGCATAGGTTAACTGCTAGAAGGGGTAAACCTAATTTGTTACAGGACTCAAAATACTTCAGTCTAATCCAAGTTACTGGGCTCCATAAAGGGATAAACAGGTGAAATGTAATGGGCTATGATATACCAGAGGTCAGCCTGTACGAGCTAATGGGGCCTTTTGGCTTCAGACTATTAAATTCTCCTGCAAAAGCCGAGTTCAATACACTCAAGAGAACATTGTTTAGAGGGTTTCATGGCTGTCTTCTATTAGCTTCTAGCACTTCAATTACTTCACACACTAGAACAGCAGCAACCACTGCACAGAGCATACAACTACCTCTATTCACATGGCCACTGCTGATAAGAGGCAGGATCTTACTGGGAACCTCAAGCTTTTCATGGCCCAAACCAACAAGGCTTGGGATTGCTTGGAACTTAAACATGAGTCATTTATCTAAACCTGCTCTCACAGGTGCAGAAGAGTGACCCTGATGAGTTAATGCAATTGCATCAGCATATATCTAGCTGGAGTCAGGAATTAACTTCAGTTGCCTGAACCTGACAATAAAAATTAGGAAAAGGATGAGTTTATAGAAGTGACAGTTTCATACTTAATGTTTTCTTCCTTGTTCCACACAGAAAAAAATTAGGTTCACGAGCTCCAAACGTCCAGTTCCTGGAGGCCCCTGGGAAAGCAGAGGCAGTTACTGCAGCAATAAGCAGAACTACAGCTCCCCTGAAAAAGTCTTAACAACCCTCAGAAATCTTTACCTTCAGATGAATAAAAAGTTATGTTCACTCCAGGCTTTGGGGTAGGAAGCAAGAGTGTATTAAAAACCCACACCAAGCAAACAAAAACCCAACAAACAACAACCAAAACATTTTCCCTTCCATATACTCAACAGGATCAACTGCAATTTATGGGGCATCTCTAGCCTTCAAAACTAACTTAGAAAGATCTAATGCAACTGCAGCTGAGCCCTGGACTTGGCTTAAATAACTGGGAATAGTATTTAGAGCAAACCTGTGAGGATGTTATTTCCCCTATGCAGCTGCCATAGCAAGTGTTACAGCTGGCCACAAGAAACATGGAACAGCCACAAAGCTACTCCACTGACAGATGCAGTATATTCCACATGGCTCTGATCAAAGGAAAATGTTTGCTGAAAATCCTAAAAACCCAGTGGATAACATCTTCAAAGAGTGCTAGGAAAGGGATCAGCAGGAAGATGCAACTAGAACCACGCAGAGCAACACTGCCATACCATCTTCACATAAGCATCAGTGCTCAGAGGGGATTTTGCAGCTTTAAGTCCACGGTTGGCAAACCCCTGTTCCAGTAAAGTTCAGATGCCAAATAAAAATGAGTTAAGGAAACTAGAGGTAGCTTCATCCAGAACAGTTAGATATTCACAGCAAGCATGCCAGTCTCCTTACTGATCCACTTATCCACTCAGTTCCACTCCTTTATCTGTTGAGCATTTCTCCATATTAACACCTTATTACATACTGTTTAATTTTCTCTCCATTACAAGAAAAATCCTTAAAGTACACTATTGCAGGAATATCACCTGAAGGTATCGTGCAATTCTACTCAATTTTCAAAGCTATCCCAATATCCTGATGTTAATTCAGTTGCTAGGGAAACCCATCTTCCACTCCATTACCAGGGCTGTAAACACTAGCCCAGCAGAAGCCCCAAATTGTTTGGTAATGCAGGGAGTGACTGAACCATTTTCCACCTCTAAGCTGGACAGAGGTGAGATCATACTGCTGGTACCAGATAAACACAGTATGGATAAGTAAACAGACAAGATTTTTTCAGATCTTTTCAGCCAGCATCTTTTTTCATCACCAAGACACACACACCCCCCCCTTTAAATATAAGAACATTTCAATGCTTTCAAGGTGCTCCAATAAATTAACCATGGCCAAAGACTGTTTAAGAACTACAATAAAAATTCAAAGTGCCACCAGGATACTGGTCACATCAGTCCTACAGTTTGGATCTCAGAAGTATCCAAGGACATTGGCCCTGTGAGGTCAGCCCAACTTTTACAAGTGTGGTTGCTGTGACCATATAGTTGAGTCTTCTGCATAATACAGAGCAATTCATCTGAGAGCTGGCAACAGAAAGTAGTCCTTTAGATGGTCTTTCATGAAACTGGTAAACTTGAGAGCAGTTAGCTAAGTGTCAGTAATGTCACTTCAAATCTAGCCCAAGATGACACACAGAAGTGTTACCTGACTATACTCACTTCCTTTCAATGAGGGCTATGAGATTTCACATTTCCCCCCCTCAAATTTCAGGGCTGCAGATTGTGGAACAATCGTTAAAGTTCAGTTACAGAGTAGCCCAGTGCCTGTGAATAAGTTACCTCTGGTAGCTGGAAGGCTTAGGGCTACACATAAGCATTTCTCCCACTCTTAAGACTCTTTGCATCTGGCTGAGATTCCCAATTGCTCTTACCTGAGGATTGCTGCACAGAGCTAGCAGGTCACTTGAGCTATAGCATGGCCATAGAGACTTCACAAACTATCATTGACATGACAGTCACCTTGCTTTCCGTAACAGAGATCTGAACCCAGGTGGTACTCACTCTTCTCTTGTAGTAGAGTGTTGATTTCTAAGGATCCAGCTGTACAGCCAGTATTTGTTTTATTACATTTCCTGCCAAGGCTTTTGATATGATGCGCTTCCCTGAAAAAGACTGACGTGGATGTTCTGAGCCTTTGCTACCCCCAGGCAGCTTTTCATCCTTCTGTGTTGTAGATACCTCTGGATGAACTGTTCATAGCAAGCAATTTATTCCACAAAATACACCCTTTGTGCTAGCTCTAATTTTTACAAATCTGTTTGAGAATTACTACACAAACATTTCCTAGTAAAAGGAATCTTAGCCTCTGGCTTGCAAACTGCACTCACCACATCTATTTGCTATTCATTATAAGAAACTGCCTTCTCTAAGAGAGTACCTTAATCCCATGGTTTCTATTCCCTCAATGGGTGACTACATCTATACCAAGCAGACTGATGATGTAGATTAGTCAGTTTAATTGTTTCAAATTATATTCAGAAAAATCTGTAGAGCAGAGAAAGTTTATAGGGTTTTTTTATTAGCATAACATTTCAGTAATATTTCCAGGGGCTATAATCATAGTTAGGGTTAGGATCAGGTCACACAAAGCAATTGCATGGGGCATATATATCTGTTCATGTCTTAAGTCTTGTCTCCCTTGGAAGAGTTCATCATTAAATGGGGCTAGCATTTCGCACAACCTCCAAACCAGCCCTGGTTACTGGGGCTGGTGTAACTTGAGAGTTACTGCCCTCAGCTGTATGCACTGTTCTGTCTCCCACATCATTTAATATGAATCATCAGAACACACGTGGAGGTAACCTTAAAACAGGCAAGGCTATTGCAGTTTCAGCACATTAACTAGTCAATGTAAACTTTGGAGAAAGGTAGGACAAGAAATTGACTCTACCTTGACCAGCTTCTATGACAGAATTGCAATGAGATATGCTGACTAGGAAATGAACTCATGTATTGCAGCACACACAACAGGATCATTTCATTACCTCTGGATTAATGCTAACCATGAAAGCACTGGTTAGGTATTTGTGCCCATCTCTAAAGATGGTAATGCCAAAAACGTAGGAACATTATTCTGCATTAATTGTAGAATTAATTATGTTAGGATTGTCATCTAGATGTCAACCAACCCAATTCCCCTGCTCAAAGGGCAAACAACTTCAAAGACAGCACACATTGCTCAGGGCCTTGTCCACTCAAGTTATAAACACCTCCAAGAAGGGAGGTGCACAGCAACTTTGAGCACCTGTTCCAACATCTGACCACCCTCATTATGATCTGGCCCCCCTACCTAATCAGAATTACTCTTGGTGCCATATGAATATTTTGGATACTAGAATACCTAAGGGTAAAGGTCTACAAAAATAACAAATATGCAAATACCATCACTTTAATCAACATGTCTGATGAATATTCATTAACTTAAGCATAAATAGAAGCCGATGTTCTAATTAAGGGTGCTCAAGATAGATTTTCAGCTGCAGTATGGGCCAGATTTTTAGAAAAGGAGATCAAATTTCTTCCTGCTTGACTCTGGCATTATCCTGAAATTATATTCAGCTTGGTCTACCAGTAGGACTTGTTACCTGTCCTTAAGTAAAGGAACTTCTGCTAATGGTTGTTGCTTTCTGTAGGCCGCAAGGAGATTGGGCTAAGGCTTCCCTTCAGTTGACAGGTGGGGTTTATGTCCTTTTGGTTTAAAGCTGAGTTGCTAGCCCCTAGATGCTACCTCTACAAGTGGGCAGAGGTGCACTGTAGGCTTCTACTCACCTTCTACATATTCATGGAAGAGTCAGAGGAAGATGTGATACAGTGCCCTTCCCCATTCACAGACTGACCCAAGGGTCAAGTATTAGAAGCAACAATCAACGTGTCTGTGGTACCACTTAGCATCTACCAGGAGTGCACTTTTGAAAGTGACTTCCTGGTCAGCTCTAGTTAATGTACTTCTTGGTCCATAACACGATGCACTCTAAGACCATGCCAACTCAATTCTTCACAAATAAAGCCAAACTGGAAGATGAGCTAATGGAAGTTCAACTAATGGTACAAGAGTAGAGTGAACCTGAAGTAACATCCCCTCCCTGAAAACACAAAGTGAACATGCAATCTGAAACACCCTTTGTTTCTTACAAAGCCACCTCCATTGTACCAGACTATGAATGTAGATCTAACCTATGCTGCATGCTGGGCATCGGCAGTTAGTCACCTTAGTCAGCCCTACCAAGGGAAATTCAGCCTTGAGCAAACATAGCTCTAGGAAAACCACCTGGAAGGATGCTTTATCTGCCTAGGTGGGTCATCTCCCAGACTGGAGAAGCATATGGAGCAGCCACCCCAGCATGAACAGTATCACAGCAAGAACAGATCTGCAGTCAAGTTCTATAGAGCTGCAGTCATCACTAATGCTCACACCAGCCATGCTCAAATACAGCTGGACAAGTAGTCTGTGTTTTGGGTTCAAAGGCCAACCTGAAAAACTATGGGGGGTGAATTGAACACAACACTGTTAACCAGGAAAAATATAAACAAACCATAGCTGAAAAGTTTTGGACAGACACAAAATTGTATTCATCTGTAGCTTATTTTGATGACTTTAAAGAATATTTTTTAAAATATTTCAATGGGAAGCCTGAAAAAAGTATTTGGGGAATTCTAAACCAGACATTTTTATTAATTTCATAGGCTTTTTTCCAACTGACTATCACCCATATTAGATCAAGTTTCAGAAGTGTTTCTGCTCCCTTGCAAGCTCTTTGCTTCAGAGCCAATTTTCTGCATGAAAATGAAGACCAATTTACTAACTGTACTTACTACAAATGTAATTACAAGAACTCTAGGCACCTCTATCTTCCCTGTGGGGTAAAATGCAGAAAGCCTGTTAGGCTGCCAGTGGTAAAGGGATAGTTCAATAGCCAGTATCATGTAAAATTGCTTTACATGGAGATTACTTTACTGACCATCAGAAAGAGTAATGAACACAGAATTTCTGCAAAACACCCTCCAAAGGTAACAGCATCCTCTGTTTTACCTGAAGAAAGTGCTTGCTTGTATTCACCCAGTTGGCAGCCATTGAAAGGATGAAACATTCAGAAGATAAATATTACTTCATCCCCAAAATGGCACACACCCAGCAAATACATTAACAGAATGTATGGCTTAAAGATTTTCATTAGGAAAGTGAACAGAGGTTTTTTCAGTGTGACAAGCAAAACATTCCTGCTCTGCTTTCCTTCCATTTTTCTTTTACAGTTCATCTCACTTGATTGCCAAATAAAGGTTCTCAGAGTCTCTAGCTTAGTAAGACTCATTAGAAAACACTCAGCTGGTAAAGAAGTCTTGTAAAAACCCAGTGAAAAACATAGCAGGGGAATGACCAAAAGGATCCAACTTACTGCACTATCCACACAAAAATGGGTAATAGATGAGTATGTCATTCCCATTCTTCCCAGATCATTTGGGATGAAGACCTGACAGCTCACTTTTAGCACTGATCCATTAAATCTCTAGAAAGACAAGGGGCAAGAGTCAGATACAGAGTGGACATGATAGAGAAGCAATCCATAAAACTTACATATTTCCACCTTTGTCATGCATGGGCTGTACAATAGCCAGATTCCATACAGGGACACTTAAATATTTTGAACTGAAATACCCATGTTTCAATTCCAACTTTATTTCCACACTGAAATACCTAAGTTTCCTTCTCAACCGTCATGTGGATAAAGAGAGATACAGACATGTGTATGCACAAAGCATACAGCAACATTTTCAGAGTAGAGGGAAAAAAAGTGCCTGAACAGCTTTTGACAGACCTGTTCCCCACATGCTCTCTGGATATCCCAGCAAAGAGCAGCTTGCTTAAAGCAACCAGCTGGCACAAGATAAATATTCCACCCATGAAAAGAAAAAGAATCCAAGTATGAGACCAAAAGCTGAATTTGCATTGGAAAGTGATGAGCTCACACTTTCCCTCCAGGGACCAAGGAAAGGGGGCTGGCAAGGAAGCTGGAGCAAGAGAATGGTTATGAAACACTTTTACCTCAGCTATTAATAACAGTCTCCAAGCCACAGGGTACTTGAGAGGAAGAAGGCATCTCCTTGCTTCTATTAATCTTTTTGTCCACCTATTTGCATTGGGCTAGCCACAGGGGAGAGGGAAGCAGAGCACGAATGAAAAGTTAAGGAGGTTAAAAGGGCTGAAAAATGTTTACTCTTATTTGTTTGGAAGCAGAAATTAAACGATCAATAAAAAGTCACTGAGACAGCAATTACAAGTAAAAACTTCACTTACAACCCAATAGCTCCTGGAACAAAGCAGTATCTCAGCACTGCTGTCAAGCCAAAGAAAAATCACAGCAAGGGCTATGGAAAGATCACGTTTCTTTTATACGAATGTACATCTGACTCTCAAAGATACTCCCATTGAAGCTCGGTGTTTGGACCAGCTTTAAAACCTACTTCAAAGAGATGTCTAGGAAGCAAGGTCCCAGATCACCAAGAAGAAAATAAGGGTGTGCTCACTGGTAACACTAATTCTGCTTAGGATCTGCGATCACATGCATTGAAGTCTAAGGACACCTATCTCTGTACCTTGGAAAGCTTTTATATGCTGCTATTCAACCCAAAAATGCCTTTCTATATACATTTACTTCTCTACTTCCTAAAGCAAGAGGAATAGAAGCCCCTCTCGGTGTCTCCATATTGTTAGTTTCCAGCTAGCTCCACAAACTGCTGAGCTGGAGAAACCATTTCACCATCTTGTAGTGCTTCATTCTTGTAGCACTTCAACCTTGTGCTCAAACAGCAGAAATCACAACATAATGATCAATCATTCAGAAGTTTTGCATCCCACATTAGGGAACTTGAGCAGAGACCTAAGTCTAATATCCCTGAAGGCTCCACATAGAGGCTCAGTCTCATCTAGCACCTACAGCAGTCTGTTAAGAACATCACTTAAATGAAAAGGCTTGTGTGGGCTATGTAACATATAACAAAACTATTTTCATCAAGGCTTTGTCCCTCAGCTGGGCTTGGGGCTGGGCAGAGGAAGTCTCAACTATCACTTGAACATAAATTGTTGTGAGGAAAGAGAGAAGGGTAAAGTTATTGGCAGGTGTCATATACAGGGATTCACAGGAATCAAACTAAGGAGAGAACTTTAGAATAATTTTTATAAGTATAGCCTAGGAAAGAAATAAGTGAGGAAGGAATCCAGCAGCAACTTTTCAGCAAGGCTGTTTCCCACTCCCCTCCCCACTATTAGAAGATTATAGCATGGATAGACCAGAAAGGGTGCCCTGTGCTATGCCCATAAACTGTTCTCTCATTGGCAAAGGAGGTTAAAAGATCAGTGCACAAAGTCAGATTATATCCATCCATCAAGGGCTATTTAGACTTTCAAACTGTGCAAACAGAAGATGACTTTGGACCTATTGACCCTTTATTAAAAAAGAACCTTTCCACTACATACATCCTTATCTTCTAGATTCCCTAAGATTCAGACTTTTTATGCTGTCCCCATTCTAGTTACTTCAAATAACTGTTAGGGTAGTGTGGCTGGAATAAAGGCATTTTCAAGGCATCGCAAACAAAAAGTATTTCCCAGCCAAAGGTACTTATTAAAAACAGTTAAGTGCATGTACAGTGTAAAACTAACAGACAGGATCATCCTTAAGTGAGCAGGGTTTCCCTTGCAAGTTCATAATGTCTCTCACCCCATAAACTCTATCAACTGAATAACAGGTGATGCAGCCTGATGGACAAAAGCTACTAAAACTACCTTGAAATACATCTCAGGACTGTTTACTGGCAAGTAGAGACCACTAAATTATAAAGGTGATATGTATAATTGCTCTCCAAAGTAAGGAATAGCTTCATGTTTGACCATGCTCTTTCCCTGTAAAGTTATTCCCTGGATTGTCTTTGTTCAAGTTATTCATTAACTGGTGAGTTACCATCATTCAATTCCAAAGATGCTCCATCTTCCTTTGTAAAGAAGTATGCATTCAAAGGGACAAAAGATTTCTCAGCTGATTGCCCTTTTCTGGAGAGCCCATTTGCTTCACTATTGTAATTGGACTTACTATTGTACATGAGGGCTTGAATCAAAGGCCTTCGGAAATTAAATGTTGTGTAGCTATTTAAAAATTAGGCCTTGAACAGCCAAACAAAATGAAAGATGCAACTAGAGGGAAAGGGAGAAGATGATAAAGATGGTGGTAAGAAGATCAGACAACTGTACTGTGAAATCCAAGATGAGCTAAAGCACAATTTGGTCATTCTAAAACCTATGAACCACAGATATTGTTAATCTCTCTGTGGCTGTCTGAAATCATAAGTAGTTTCTCCCTTACAGAAGGAAACAATTCTTGAGGAAGTATTTGAAATAGAAAAGATTGGTGGATGTGATCAAAAAGTATTTTTCCAGTTGACTGGACTGTGCCCTTAGTTATCCAGTGATGCATTCTGCAATACCATCATATGCCCTTGTGTCCAGAAGGCTTAGACACCAAGTGCCTCTTCACAAATGGTACAATATTTCATTTTCGGTGCTTGCATCAAGTTCTGGATGCACTCAAATGTACTTAAGTCAAAAAACTTAGAGCTGGAATCTCAATATGACTGCAGACACTGCTTATTGCATGAGCAACACATTTCAGAGTAGCTGAAAACACTGAAAGGATAAATGCCCTTGTATGGGGGTACAGGGTGCCAGAAACTGAGAAGGGAACAACTTATCTCCAGCCCCAACCTTCCCTTTGCTTATTCCAACAACACTGGGAAGAGCAGGTTACTGCCAGCTACAGGCAAGTTAGTGGTGAGAAGACCTATTCCCAGCATGGTCTTCAACTGGGAATTAAGTTCCTCTAGCCAAATCCCAAAGGCACCTAGTCTCCAAGCACATTAGCCAAGATTCATAGCATTTCTTTTCTTTTAAATACATTTGCAGAGATGTGCCATTTAATGCAGAAAAAGCATATTCAAAAATTAAAATGGCACAAGTCAGGCCAGCTTGCATAACAGGGCAGCAAAACAGAGCAGAGAAAATCCAAGTGGCTCTAATAGCATCTATTACTTTCTTTACATGTCAAAGAAAGCTACAGCTTACTGTAAAACCACATGACCCTAGCTTAGACCCATAGCTAGTGAATATTCAAGTGTAGAAAGACTATTGTGGGATGAGAATTTCTAAGCAAGTAGACATGTCTACTGTTGGGTCAAGGCAGACTGTGGAGCAGACTGAGCTTTTGCTGCTGCTGTTGGATTTAGATTTGGGTTTTTTTTTTCCAGAGAGAGTTAACATTGCTTTGTGTGTTGGGGTATACTGTTCCTTTGCCTGGGACATTCTCTTGTCATATAGTAAAGCTGATCTACCATTTCTTGCATCTTCCTGTTTGAAGTGTCAAGTCCAATTAGAAGGTCACAGTATGAAAGTCTCCCACTCACTGCAATCCAAGGTGTTATGGTCAGGGCAAGCTGGACTAAATATTTCTGCTGCCTGTCAAGAAGGATTCATAGCTTGAAAGACAAGATTCAAAAATGTACAGAGGACCATTAGTTAATGTGACTATTGACAGCAGCAACAAGCATTATCTAAAAGATAAGCATCACACCTCTGAAGACATCACTATCCAGCTCATTCCACCAACCCTACACCTGAAAGGCCAGCAGAATTCCACTGAGACTTATAGTCTTAAGTGTTACCCAGCCCTTTGCAATTCAAGAACATGCTTTATGATCCTCCTTCTGACAGGGGAGGGCTCAGCCACATCCCAAAAGACCCATCAGTATACATGGGACCAGAGAAGAAAGCACTTCCCAGCACCACTCGCAAGGTACAGAATAACCCTTGAACTCCACGTTAGATTTTCCCCAGTTTTGATCATTGCTTCACATTTAGAGGGAAGGGGCTATGGAAACAGACTTTTACTCTGACAATGTCAGCTCAGCATTTATTTCCTTTTAGTCTTTATGCCAAGTCTGGGCTGTAATAAATGTCTGTCTCAGCAGCATCTGATAACTTCACATGGGACAGAGGTGCTCATGAGGCAGAATGCTGCACAAATACAGTGAACAGAATCTGTGCCCCAGAAGACTTGTGCTGTTCCTGTTTTGTACCTTCTCTCATTTTGTTTAACAAGTAAAGATGTCTTGAACTGTAATGTTTAATTTTTAGACATTAACTGATTCAGCAGCCCCTGTGCTTCTGGACTCATTTTTACCTGTACAATCAATTCTAAATCCAAGGGTTATTATAGACCATTGCATTCTATGAATGCTTTACTTTCTATTCCAATTATTACTCTAACAATACCTTGCACAGTTTATTTCTTAACATCTCAAAGCATTTAATAGATTATTGCTGCCCAGCATTAAGTTACATGCTATCCTCCAAAAAGTCAGGCCTTCGGTTTCTTACCTTTGTACACTAACTTGGAGAGTACAATCAATTTCCTTTACAAGAGGTCTAAATATAGATTTAATACATCATTCTCTGAATACAAAGAGAGACAGAAGTCCACTCATCCCCAAATCCAAAGATCTTAATTAAAAATTAAGACAATAAAAACATGGATAGCAAGTAAACACTGTCCCAAGTCAAGGACAAACATCTCATTACAATACAGATTTCTTCCTACACTAAACTACAACATGGTTTAGGAAAAGGCCTGGGCAGCTGCTAAACTACACCCCTAGTTTTTTTCCTCTTTGTCAGGGGCTGTGTTCAGCCTTTTGGACTCCAAAATCATGAGGCTTCAGTACACCAACTCCAGGATCAGGTGAAGATGATCCAGGATGATTCTTATTAAGCCTCCACTGGACCATCAGCCACTCTGATGAAGGCTACAAAGAGAACATGTCAACTCAATGGAAAACACATTCTTTGGAAAGCTTCCAAAGCTTTAAGAAAATATGCCATTAGCATTATTCTTACCCCCTATGGTTCTGTAATAGCAGATTTAATTACAACAATTGTGACAAAAATCAGAGTAAGGAGATACAGCTGCAAGCTGATCTTGCCTAGAGATTCCATTCACCAGAGTAAGAGCCAAATGCAGCACTAGGAAGAGACTGCAGTACAAGCTCAGTGAGCAAACTAGATTCAAATCACTTTCAGCAAAATTGTTTCTAAGTATGGCCAAACTCAAAGGGAACGAGAGATTAAGGTGGCAGGTACGTGGCTGAGATTCAGGGAAGGACTCCTAGGACAAAGACTTAGGAAGGAGAAGCAAAAGCTAGTATCATACTGCAGTAGAAATGCAGTGAGGATAGATATGTGCCAGGCTCACCAGCAGAATAGGCAGTGCCCCCAGCTGTCATACAATGGACTTGGTTTTCAGGTCTGGAATCAGCTAAAGCAGCAAACACTAACTCCAGCAACTGATTAGCATGATCATGCCTAGAAAAAAAAGAGTAGCTAAGCTTCCATGGTTAACTGGATGGGTTACAGCATCTATGCTTGTAGCTGCACAACTGTGCAACAGGCAAGAAAAAGGAGTTAGCAACACAGAGCTCTAAAATAAGAGGGATAAAAAATAGCCCAGTTTCTGAAACTGATAACATCACCCTACATCTCTGTGTAGCTCATTTGCAAGTGGGGTGGATTTTACACCTTAAGGACTAAACAGCTTTTCTAGAGATACCTACAGCAGCTGCAGGATACAGGGATAACCATTCTCAGTACAGGGACACAGTCTGTGTGATACTCCAGTCCTGGGATACCAGGAAGTGAAAAGCCTGAACTTACATGAACATGGCTTGATGCACACAAGAGAAGCCTTTGCCAGGAGCATGCAAAGGGTGAGACTGGATGTCAGCACTTCATAATGGATTACATTAAAGAAAAGATACCTCAGCAAAATAGAATCCCAGAGGTTTAATAATTGTCTTTCCAAACTGAGGAAGCAAGTGGCCCAGAAAAAGAGAATCCCTCAGCAGGTAGAAACCAGAACTTTTTAGGTAGCATTTCTCAGTTTCCAGCAAGCATCCTTCCTACAGGAAAACAACCGAGTTACCTTAAGGAGTGAGAAATAACTATTCATCCACTGCCCACAGCCTTTCAGCTATGGAAAAGAGAGATCTGGCAATGAAATTGCATGACAGTAATTTAATTTGTAGAAAAATATGCAGCACGCCATGTCATAAAGATAACATTTAAGATCACTTAAGCTGTCATCAAAAGGAGGAAGCAAGAGAAAATACCTCTGTTCTCTATTTAGATTTCCTTCAGACTTGGTGACTTTTGCTGCATTTCAGCAGGGCTGTGGCAATGCCTAGGAGCCTCAGTCTGGACCCTGGTCCCCATGAGGCCAGGCACTGTGCAATCATGACATTTAATCTGTCCCAACCCCAGTTCCTTTACCATTTTATAAATATTTCCAGTGCTTCCGAATATCTCCAATACCACACCTAATAAGCTGGTTTTCTACTGGGGTGAGGAAAATGTATTTTAAAAAAAGCTGTGTAAGAAAAGCTGTACTAATGTTCAAGGTCCAAGAAAAGATATAACCAGGTGGAATGGTCTTAATATGCTCAACCATACATCTCACCTACCCACACAGATGCTTTATGCTCAACTATACGTCACCTGCCCACAAGAGTTCTTCCTTGAGGACAAGTCTGTTACTTCATTATCCACATTATACCAGAGCAGAAAACAGTTTGAAATAGTCCTGATTGTTTAGAAGGCTCAGTATCTTATACCCCAAGAACAAATAAGAACATGGAGACTCTTGAGATCCTGGAGGGAAGTGGTAGATGGTCATCTAAACTGCAGATTGACTCTGAGCTTTGTTTGAGCCCAAGCATATTCCTCTGATTTAATCAGACACCTTTAGTTGGATTAGGTTAAATCAGTTCTGATGTTTTGATCATTCTGTAGCACTGATTCCATGCCATGAAGTACAAAAAAATCAGTAAAGGGGTTTACTACAAATTACTGCACAAGACCCACAGCACCACAGTTAAGACTTGAAGCATTTCAGCACTAGACATCTTTGCCAACTTCTCGCCACTGACTGCAGAACTAAAGACTCAAACACACTGCCCTGGGCACCAAACTGAGCACGATTTCCTCTCAGCTACTACTCCCCATAAAGTGACCTTGAATAATACCACATGGGCTTTGTTTATGGTAGCTGAAGAATGCCAGTCTCACTTCTAATAGGAGGAGAGCAGACTCCTGGCACCAAAGAGATTAAATATGAGATTTTAAGATGGAGATTTATTTTTCTTTGAAGCTATGCTAAATATGGTCTGTTACTTATGCCTATCTGAAGAATGTAGGTGCTTGATGGATCCTCAGTCTACTGGTAGAAGGGACAGGGATAATCACTAGATTACCTTGTCAAAAGTGTACCCTCATACTTGCAGGAACATGCATCCTTTCAGCTGTGCTGCATCAGGGATGCAGACAGTCCTACGCAGGGATCCAAGATATTCAGAGACAAGCTGTACTGCTTTGCCACAACACCCAAAAGTATTATGGAAGGCTGAAGGTATCTTTCACTAGGATGAGGGATATGCTGCTTGCATCATTCAGAAGAACAACAGGAAAAGACTGAGTACTCCCCTGCCAGAGACTTCTTAATGAGTTTTGACAAGCAGAGCAAGTCTCCATGTCATGTCTCTTACCTGATCAGAGGAAGTGCAACTTGTTGCAAGTTTGCAACATGAAAAACAAATATCCCTTTCATTGGTTTAACCTTTGGTTTCTTAACCCTGCAGTTCAACCTCTCTGAACTACAAACAACCACAAACTATGAGTATTTAGAAGGGACTAATAGCTTCTCTGTTCTAGAAAAGGAAGTTGTGTGAACTGCACTATTTAGCATAAACCCACACCAGATGATTATGAAGTCAATTAGCAATAAAAATATTTCATGTATAAAAGCCTTTTTAAAAAGATAAACAAGCCAGGCTCCAAATTACCATTAAAAATAACTTCCATCAATGCTTTGCCAGTGCTGCTGAACTATCGTTCTTTGCAGAATGAGTGTGGATTGTTTGATGATTGAGCAGTATCAATCAACTAGTTGCTTCATCTGGAGAAGAGAGGGTTTGTTTGTGAAAGCAGAAAAGTGAGCACCACTAAGGGTTCCCCCTGCCACATCTCTCTCCACTTCCAGTACCTAGCCTCCAGTATGACTTCCCCAAGCAGAACTCTAACAACCAACCATCAAAGCAAAGCAAAAAACCCCATCCTCCAAGAATTAGAGCTCTGAATGTAACAGTTCACAGAGCACAGGCAGCTGAAGCATTATATTACAAATCTATCACATAACTAACCACAGCTAAGTGACATTCAGGTGAGTGGACACAGCCTGTGCTGGTTTCTTTCCCTGTGGCTCCCTGGCAAGCAGACAATCTCTTTTCAAGGTTGTTGCCTGTTTCTTTCATACGTTTACAAGCAGCACTATAGGGTCTTTTTCAGCCCTCTTTCTTGTTAAAATATCAATTTGAGATAGCACAATGCTTATATTTTCCTCAGCTTAAGCCACCCAGTATTTTGATTTGTGCAGCTGGAGGCAGTTAAGCAGTGAGCCAGTTGTGACAATAGTAAAGGATCTTCAAGAAGGAAAAAAATAATTTGAGAGAATTCTGACTGTCCCAGAAACTCACAAAATTCTCAGGTGACTCAGAACACTCCCATCAGTATTCCAAACTGATAGAAGTGTCTAGACAAATAGCTCAAACTAGTCTTTGTGATTTGTGCCCAGACACCACACAAGTATTTGGCATTTGACTCGCACAGGTTAGGACAGGTACTCGGGCTCCATCACAAGGCTTGGCCTCACCAGAGTTTGTCTGTACTGACTGAAAGTCCCCCTAGAGTACCCAAATTCAAGTAAGTAGCACACCTTGATTGCCAAGTAGTCAGAGTCACTACAATGCAATCCAAGTGAGGAATGTTAGCAAAGGCATCTACTACAAACACAGGAAACAGATTCATGAGATTTTTTAATATTAGCTTCTTCAGCAGCACAAAAGTTAGTTGCACAATCCTTTCAGGCATAAAGTGCATCCATTGTTTTAAGGGCAAAGAAGGATCTACTCCAACAGCTGGAGCAAAACATCACTTCACTTGGCTATAGTAAGCTCTCCACACCAAATCCCAAAATACCCCGTAGAGTCAAATAAGTAATGGCAGGTATAGAAAAGCATTAAGCGACAGAAAAAGCACATTCTCCACTCCATTGCAAGATGATGTGGAAAGTCAACAAGGCAGAAAAAGCTCATTCTGATGGCAAAGGAGAAAAACACTCACATCAATGGTGCAAGACTGTCAACTATGAGAAGACAAAGTTAGGAATGAGGCCAAACCTAAGAAAAACTTAAAACCTCACATAAGTGCAGTCCTACATTTTGGTGAAAGCCAAAAGAAAGGGCAAAAATTCTATCTTTGACCTTTATGCCTGGGAATTTGCAATAGCAGAAGACTACACTGATACAGCAACTCTCCCAAGTCCTACACAGAGATGTCAGGAGAAGACTAAGATTTCTTGGAAGGAAAGAGGGAAAACACCTGAGTAACTACATACTTTAATTCTCCTCTGTATATTGTACTACTCTGACCATACTATGTTATTTGAAGAGACTCTCTCCTCAGCTAACATTTTTAAGAAGAATCAACCACCTCCAGCCTCCATTCCTATATCCACCCTTCCCTGGCCATAAGACTAACTCAGTACAGACATTCAAAGCCTTCTGCACAGCAGCAGAGCTGTGCTGCCTTTTGTAAAAGTGATGCCAGGAATACTTTAGCATTTTTCTCCTGAAGGGTAGAAAAATTACTCTGAAATTACTTAACCTGGTAATGAATTGCATCTTCTTTCTCTATTGTAGATTTGGAACAGTGACTCCTGCTTCACATATTTGCCTTAGTTTAATTTAGGTGGGTTTGGTTTACAGATTTGTCTCTATCATGATAAAAACGGGAAAAATACTACAATATCAGGGGAGAAGGGAATGCCAGCATTGACAAAAAATGAATTTTTCTTTGCTAAAATAAGTCAGTGGATCGAAACAACCTCAGCAGAAACAGAAAACTTGCAAACTAATTTTTTTTGGGGGGGGGGAGGGGGCAAAGGGGGACAGGAACTGAATTCATTGGTATTATTAGAAAGTATCAGTGTTAAAAAAATATATTTCACTAGATTAACATTCCCTGATCCCTTATATTTAACATTGGTACTTCTAGCAAAATAATACTGGAGTGAGGACTGACTTCTGGAGTTGAAACAGTTGTTTAAAATTGCTTTCTTACATGTGATAGGTGGATAAAGCAGGTGAAATCTTGGCAACACTGAGGACACGACTCCAATTACATCCTCTCCATGCCCAGCTCTCCCCAGGCAACTGTAGAGATCTGAGTTCTATGCTGATCTGTCTTCCTGACAAAAGTGTTCAGCAGCACTGGAGCTGCTTAGGTTTATACTCTCAGTCTCAGAGTGACTCCATTATATCTTCGCCTTTTAACTGAAAGAGCACATTTAGATTAGATGTAAGGAAGAATTTCTTCACTGTAATGGTGGTGAGAAACTGGAACAGGTTGCCCATAGAGGCTGTGGATGCTCCATCCTTAGAAATGTCCAAGGCCGGACTGGGTGGGGCTTTTAGCAATCTGATCTCGTGGAAGGTGTCCCTGCCTATGGCAGGGGGACTGATCTTTAAGGTTCTTTTGAACCCAAACCATTCTATGACTATGATCTTAAGAGGCAGAATTCATTAAAATTCAACCAATCCATTACATTTTTAAAGCCATCCTCTTCCCTTGACTCCTCTCCCTGTAGTCATTTCTCCCACAAAGACATTTCTCAATATTTCCAGTGCCTCCTTCACCCAGTGGTTCATTTGCTCTGAACTTAGAATGAAGCATAAGCCATTTCCACTCTTTCAATGCAGGGTAGCTCACATAAATGCCAACAACCAGAAATTTTTACATGGGGCAAATTCTGAAGACATTCCCTGCCAGGCTAGGTACCATTCACCAGCCATCTCAGTTAAATATGAAAAGCAGTTAAACTTTGGTGCTCTGTGTGTGGTACACATGCAGCTCATATTTTTGTAAAGATGCCCATCAATTACAGCAACAATTAACTACATCTTTCCCTGCTATGCAGTGAAGTGCATTTCAATAACACTCCTGTGTACTTATTAAATGTTTTCCCTTGGAAGATCTCCAGAATGATAAACATCCATTAATCACCATGAAGCACCTGTGCAGTGCAAAACTACTTGAAAACTACATCAAAGAGGTGATCAGAGAGAGCTAGTGGCCATTTTACATAAGGACAACTTCATGCTGCTCTGCTGACACACAGCCAACTTGCCATGGGCCATCCCAGCCTCAGAATTGTTACTTTTCTCATACGAAAACATATCCTGGGCAAAAGCACCTGTGCATTTGTCAATCATCCCAAAAGCTTCATCCACAAGGAGAGGAAAGATCCAGGAATCCATGAACTGGTGATCTTCAACTAACCCAACAGCTGAGCCAGACCACAGGCTGTCAGCACAAGTGACCTTCAGCCATCTCTAATGAGCCAGGGTGTAGAGGAAAGGAGGACACAGCCAGACCCCACATTTTCCCCAGAGGATCACAGAATTACAGTTCAGCTAGGTGAGTCACATCTCAGGAAAAGAGGACAAAGACCCTTGCTGTCAGAGAAGGTGGCTCCCACTACCCACACCTGACACACAAGATTCTCAGTGAGCAGCCCATTACGTAAGACTTCACTGGAATTTACAAAATCCCCTAGAACCTGGACTCAGGGGGTAGCCTGTGTTTAAATAAGGTTCACATTATTACTGCAATAAAGGCATGGCTGCTCTTAAAAAAATCACACTAGCAGAAACTCAGTACACTGGGTTAGAGGCAAATCACCCAGTACTAATATGGATAGTTTTGTTCCACAACTGGAACAAACTATTCTATTTGAAAAGTTGGAGGTTAACTAAAAATTCAGACTGTTTCTTATTTCTCAACACAACTGATAACACATCACCAGGCTGTCTGAAATGCTGTACTAATGTAGAAAAAAAAGATTTGCAATAAATTTTACAGATAGTAGTACTCTGGAGAAGAAATTATCTCTGACACTCAATCAGGAGAATATAGAAGTCTTGGTGCTCGAGTATGTGTGAATATACATGTTTTAATTAAGCCTTATTAATGTACTTTATTTTCTCACTATATAATTATACAGTTATACAGAAAACCATTCAAAAGACTAGATGAGTCAGGAGTTTGACAACAAGATATGAATAGCCAAATTTAGCCCATAGTACAAACCCAGCTATCCAGCTTAAGACTGTCATCTAGAGCAGACTGAATAATTTATATACAACTTTGACAAGTTTTGTCCGCTTTTTCTTTGTTAATTGTCTGCTAACAGGCTGTAAAAACTCTTAAATTTATTCATTATTCAAAATGATTCATAACTGCCTTCACTGACTAACTCTTGGACTACAAATATCTTAAGATATGACTGTCATAACTCAGTAAATAATTTGCAATTCATGGTGTAACTTATGTAATAAATTTCTTCACCTTATGTAACTAGCTTGAATAGTTTAAACAGCTGACAAACACAGCATACATTTTTAATTACACACTTGCAGTTAACAGTTGGGTGGTTACAGGAATCACCCTCCCAGGAAACAAACAATGCCATGTGATTTAAGTTACAAATATCAAATCTTTCATTTAAGGGACATGCTGTGAAACTCACTCACTTTGCCTACACAATGACTTGTGTGGGAAAACTCACATATAGCTTGAAGACTTGCACATCCTATGCTGTCATAGTAATACTTAAAACTTCCAGTTAAGCATGATTGTCTCAAATTCAGAAAATGACACTTTCACTTTCTATATACCACTCCAAGATTTAGAAAATGCACATTTATCAGGGAGCTGCTGCCTTTTTCCACAAAGCACATGCAGCAGACTCTGCATCATGCACTGGGGTTACACTAACATGCTCTCTTCTGTTCCTACCCTCCACTTCAGGATTTTAAGATAAATACATGAAACTACATCACAGAATACAGTTTTAAGCAGTTTCTCAAACAAATTAAGACTTTCAGACAACCAGGGTTTACCATTTATCTCAGAATCCAATTCCACAGCTTATCACCAGAGTCAATTCTGTCTTGTATTGAACTAAAATTTTACATTTCAACTCATTATTAATTACTTGCTCTGTGTTCCTCTAAACTTTTCCCTCATTAGAACCATGGAGAGCTTTTCTGTCTTGTGCTTCACATTTTGGGTCAAGCTACAAAGCACATTTTGATACTATTAATCAAGTGTCTCAAAAGTAATTGCACAAAGTCAGGAGAAAGGTGACTATAAAGGAGCTACTACTGAACATGAACAGAAGCTCTGATATCTGGCCCTACTGACTTAGCTTTATAAAAAATAATTTACTCTTAAGCCAGTCATCCAAATGTCCCAGATTTTACTGTTCTTTGACTTCCCCCCAGTATTGTTCTGACAGCAGAGTGAAATATTTCTGCACAGCCAGAAAATAGCTATCAACAATTGTGGGGTACTCTGATGTTTTGCCCTCTTCTACACTTATAATACTTCAAAATCCTGTCAGTTTAGCACCTGTTCCCATAGAGGTTACAACTGTTCGTATTTCTTCGCTAAAAGGAACTATTCCCAGACAACTTTGCCCATCAGTAATGAGGTGTAGAGTCCAGGCTTGAAACAGCAAGGGCCACCATGAAGGCTCTGACATTACATTTGTGAAGCATCTCTTGTCAACAACTATGGGATAATGATGAATCAGATCCTAGGATCACTGCCTCGAAAAAAGGTGTTTCTTTAAAAAAAAGGAAGACTTAATTTAGTAAAGTTTCTGCTGCTTTCCATGACTCTATACTTTTATGGAAGCATTACTGAAAATTTCAATTTTACATTTTACATTAATAAGGCCTTCTTCAAATACATAAGTGCTGAGAGGAAGACTAGGGAAAGTGTGGGGCCACTGCTGAATGACACATCAGTCCTGATAACTGAGGATGCAGAGAAGGCAGAGTTGCTGAACATCTTTGCTTCAGTCTTTGCTTCTAAGACCAGCCCCTGTGAACTCCAGTCCCTGGTTGAAGGGGAGAGAGCCTGGGGGAGGGATGACTCTCCACTG
>JANIJG010004963.1:25983-58343 GCA_024611175.1 Megaceryle torquata | reverse complement strand
GGCGCGCCGCCACGCGGGGTGGGGCCGCGCGGCGCCGGGCGGGGGGGGGGGGGGGGGGGGGGGGGGGGGGGGGGGTGTCAGTGCTGTGCCTCCCTCACAGGCAGCTGGGTTAAGTACCAGGATCACACAGCTACTGAGCAATCCAAGCCTGCACCAGGGCATGACCCAGCCCAAGCACCAGTGCTCCTCAGCTGGTTAGCACTACACTAATCAGCTCAGGAAGAAACCACCACAGCTCTTCCTAAGGGGTGATGATGTCACAAGCCAATGGAAAAATGTCCCCAAGCTAAGGGAAGAGCCAGGAAAGAAAAAGATGCCATATCATGCCCAAGCTAATGTGGTGTTTCATTTTCTGAGACTGTAGAGCCGATTGTTGCATAAACCCTGTGGACATGAGGAAGGTCTCTGCAGCACTAGCAGGTCCCATGGCACCTCAGGTCCCCACCTGAGGAAGGTGCCACACACACATACCTGCAGAGCCACACTCCAGAGCACATGAGCAGCAGTGATTCTGGTGCTCCTGCCTCATTGACCCCTCACCATTGTAGAGTCTCAGCCAGCTGCTGCTTGTCTTCACATAACCTCTCTGCAGCCCTATACAGGACACTATTAAAGCCCACAGTTACTGATTGAGCTTGCCCAGGCCACAGCATCCCACTCCTCAGCCCAGAGGGACACCTGAGGAGGAGGTCTCAACAGCCATAAAATGGTTCTAGGCATACACACACACACACAAAAAAAAAAAAAAAACAAAAAACCACACACCCCCAAACCCACCAATAAAACAAACCAACACACCACAACACACTCTACACCCACCACGGGACCTATCTGAGCACATACCTTGTTTAAATAGCAGTCTCAGGCCTACAGATGACTGTTAATGGGATCCACCAGAATAGAAAGGAAGGAACCAGGACCACAGTAGTCCCTAGAGATGAGACCAGACCACTACCCCACAGCAGAAGCTCAGGAAGAGCTGCTACCTCCAGAGCTGTGCTTAAATAGCCTGAGCACAGGTGTGGGCAGGCCCAAGGTGGAGCCTATTAAGGTTATTAAGGCCTGTCAGTGCAGGGGGCCAGCTCTGCCTTTAGTGAGGCTGTGCTGTTTTTAGCCTCAGGTGGTGTGTGGGGCTTATTTTCCCTAGGAAAACGTAGAGGAGCTATATCCAGAGCTGTGGTCCCTCCTGGGTCACCCACAGTAGGGGTCACTGTGCTGAGGGATTGCAGCAACTCCAAATGGTGTCACTAGTGCGTGGGTAGGATCTTGTCCTCCAATAGCAGGCTTGGAGTTAAATGTGGTGTTTCTTTTTCCCTCAAGAAAACTTCAAACTGATAAAAGACAAATAAATCCCCTCAAATTTGGGGGGAATTTTATAATGTACACTTTACAGAAGCCATTAACATCCAGGGGCCTTATGTATCTTTCTCTTTAGTAGTAAACAACCAGCGAAATAAATAGCCAAGCAAAAAGCAAGAGGAAAGCACCCAAAACTTCCACCCCTGCAGCAGCACTCAGAGGATGTGTCGTGCTTTTTGTCTCTTGCTCACCTCACTCCTCCAGAAATAACCAGTGATTGTAGCTGGCTGAAGCATCCTCTTGCCCATCTCCTTGGCTTCTTGTTGTCACCCTCACCCACAGACCTGTAGCAACACCCAGGCATGTTTCATGACGGCTGAAAATGCCTTCCAGAAATATGTAGCAAGCAAGGATTAAAGGTCTGATCCAGAGCTACTGTCTTCAGGTGTAAACTTTCTGCCATGCTGCAGATGAACAAAATGAAAGCAATGTGAAGTTTACTTGGAGAAGAAACCAAAATTAAAAGGAACACAGATCTCACCCGCCGAGGGTGTGTAGCCTTCTGCTAGAAGCTATGCTGCAGGTAGAGAGGAGCTGGGCCTCAGGCAATGAAGAGATTTGTGTAGTGGCACTATGGAAGAGTTTCACATTTAAGGAAGAAGGCAACCTTTGTTCTTAATTTTGTGGCAAGGCACATAATGGGTTAACTCACCACATTTTATTGTGTTTAGACTAGACATTTAGATAAAACATTTGCAAGACTGGGCTATGTTAACAAGATTCCTGAAATGTGTGCGCTCACTGGGAACATAATATGAAAGTCATAACCATGTAGCAATAAATTAATATGCAAATTAATTTGTTGGGTTAGAAGAGGACGGGTTGAATGAATGAACAGTGCATTCACAAAGACAGTATTTTTAATATTTATCATCTTATTCTGTCAGGCCAGAGGTTCACAAGTGTGAAAGGGATAACAAGGCCCCACAATGTTTGTGGCATTAGAGGGCTGCTTTGGCAGTACTAATGAAGGAGGAGACCGCTGACTTTCCATAATAACCTTTCTTTTAAAAGTAACTAGTATTAATCAGTCTCTATAATGTCATATCTGACAGACAACTCTTTACTTTGGTCTGGTTTTGTTTGGCAGAATACATGGAAAAGAGACTTAGTGCAGACAAAACAAAGTGTGTGGTAGATGGACATTCTCTCAAATAGGTGAAAGGCTAATCTCCAGTTCAGGTCTCTTCTGGTGGAGGTTGACTCCATGCAGTATAGCCTCTGAAGTTTCACCTCTAGGGCCTGTTAGATACCTCTGTAGATAGTTTACTGACAAAACCCGAGGAGAAAGTTAGTACTACGTATTTTGACAGCTGAAGGTACTTTGTAGTTTCCAGACTAATTTGTCACTTCCTTGTCTGTCATTTCTCATGATACACCCCTTTGAATCACAAAAAGTAATTCTTCTTCTCTTAACATTAACACCCACCGAATATTTGTAGTCTCTTAGTGCATCCCTGCCTTCATCATCTCTTACCCACACTTAGCACTTCTAATCTTTCCACCTAAATCAATCCTGAAGCCATCCTGATTAATTTTTGTCGCTCTTCTTTGAACTGCTTTTATTTTGTTGAGACACTACTCGTTAAGTTTTGAGCAAGGCTGGATGTGATGGTTTTAGGTGTGATTGCTTCAAAACTGTATAGAATAAATCTATTACCACCTTGAGCTGCGATACAGCACTTTCACATACGCAGCTCAAAAATATATTGTCCATTTTCTGCAAACATGCTGCTTTACAAATTAACATATAATGTCCTATCCCAAGTCTCTGAGCTGATCTCCAGGGTTTTCTTCTTTCTGAGTGGCATGAGTTCCAGATTATTTTTGTATCTTGCTTTTTCCATTAGGAGACAGCTACACAGCTCATGGGCTCAGAAAATCTCACTAGAAGGAGCATCAGAATACACTATAATAAGAAGGCTTTAACATATTTTTCAAAGTGTCCATGGCATTTTGCCCCCAGATCAAAAAAATTGGTTTGGTAAATCCTTGTTTAGTTTCTGTGTACACAGAGATTACTCCTGAACAGCAAAGGACCACCAAATCCCACAGTCACACAGTTCTGAGACCACTGGAGCAGCATCCATCACTATATACAACCTGCTTAGCCTTGGATTATGTATAGCTGCATTCCCCCACCGAAGGAAGCCACTGAGCCTCTAGTTACAAAATCAGAGAGACACAAGGTACAAAATCTTGCTGATGGATGGACAGGAGATTCAGAAGGCAGTGAGGAAATGGTACTGCAGTGGTGTCATTCAATTCACACACAGGACAAATCAGAGTACACATAGGAGGATCCCTGCACCCTTCTTTAAAAGCCTCCCAACCTTGCCTTTTTGGTAAGGTATAGATCTTCTCTCTTACCCTGGACTGACTGCTGCCTACTCACTGTCCTGAGTCTCCCTGAGAAACAAATTACCCGTGGGCTCCTGCTGTGGGAGGCCGGGACTGCCACATGCTGGCCATTTCTGGCTCTTCTAAGATAGGGAACCTTATGAACTACACTACACAATTTGCATGGGAAGGCACAGGGTCAATGGAAAATGGGCAGGGGATGAAGGCTGGGTTAAATAAGATGTTAACTTAAAAAGGACAAGCATAATAATAACAAAATGTGACTTGGGAAAGGAACAGAAAGGAAGGGAGCAAGCAGAGAACAGGATGAAATGACCATTTCAAACACTGTTGATGCAACACAGAGGAGCCCGAGACTAAGCCACTAAGTGGTGAGTAGGTGTTTGAAGGCAATAGCCAACAGCTACTTCTACTGAGATAAAACCCAGCCACACATCTAGTTGAGAAGCCAACAAAATCTCATCTTTCTCCAGACAGAAACTGAGTAACTCTAATAGCATTGTGACGGTAACACTCCTTCTTTCAATAACACACTCTTTACTAACATTTCAAAGGGAAGATTTGCCAAGAACAGGTGAGCAGGCTGATGCTCAGCGGGGTGAGGTTGCTTCCTAATGCGGTCTCACAGCAGATCAGGGAATATACTGGCCATCACACCCCTGCCCTAGTGCACTAGTTGTAAAGCAATGCTTCCTTTAAGCATGGTCTTCCCTCGCAACTTAATGGGGATCATTTCTGCCTCAAACTGAGGAATATACTTCCTCCTGTTTCTTACCGTTACACGGGTGACTGCATCCTCACCTCACCCTGAAGAGATGGAAGATGGCAGATTGCTGTGCAGATCACTGGCAGTTTCTGTCAGAGCCCATGTCAAGCTGCCACACTTGTACATTAAATACACAAATGCACATGTCAAGGAGCTCAGGAGTGTGTTCAGCGTCATGTGTCCAACCTCACGAAGTACCATGCTCAACAAAGAGAGCTCCAGGGCTGGAAACATCAAAATCTGACCACATCTTCTGTTAGCTAGGTGATTATTTTGCAAAGTAGAGACTCCCATATTCCTCTATTGCTCTTTTGATCCTGCAAACCCATTTTGTTTTGGAAGCTAATGGATGGGCACAAAGGAGAGGGGAAGGAAGGCAAAAGGGATGTCTCGCAGGCTTAATATCACAGGGGCCCACCAGTAGGTTTGTTTAGGAAATATTTTGATAAAATGAAATGCATTTCTGGTGGTGGAAACCACTACCTAAAAATAACTCCATCTTAGGAACTCAGCTCTTCAGATCATCCTGTTCTGGCTTGCTTTACAGATATCACGCATTTAACCAATTAATGATGAGGAGTCAGCCTGGCTATGGATGAATGGCTTGGATTAATCTTTTTTGTCTTGTGTATGATAAACACCAACTTGTCAGCTAAATCCTGTCTGTAGAAACTTTATTAAGGATGATTATGCATGAGTCAGAAAGGACACTGCTTGACTTTCAGATCTCAATTTGAATTTAAGGGCTGGCTGGTTAGAAACATCACCTTGAAAAACCAAGTAAATTTGATCTGGATGCCATTGAAGAAAATAAATACAGAGCCTGGTGACGTCATTTTTCTCCAAAGTCACTTTTCTGTCTGCAGCAGAATTTTACCTTTCTTGGAATGAAGACCTTCCTTTTGACTTTTCTTACTTTGCACTTTATAAACCATCAAAGGAAAAAAAAAAAAAGAAAGAAAAAGGAAAATAAAATGGAAAATATAATTGGCAGTTTTGTGCAATGACATTCTTAGCCGTGACACTACATATAGCTGCAGAGGACAGAAAGCAATAGCAGTTATTTATAGGGTTTTTAAGTTGAGTAGATAGAGGTCAAGATGTTTACCTGACCCATTGCTATAGTCAATGGGATGGAGGATGTTTTAGAGGAACCAAAGTGAGACGAAATATTTACAGACCCATGATAAAGCTACACATTATGAAAAATTATTGCATTTAATTTTCAAATTATTTTTACCTTTTTTCACATTAAAAATATAAACTAGAAACTGACAATCAAGAAGATATTTAATGTCAAATTAAGTGTGCAATATTAAGCTAGCAAAAGTAAAGATGCTGTTTCAGTAAAGAATGATCCATCAGATACAGTTGGCTAAATGGAAAAATCATGAAAAATTAAATTTGAATCAAGCTCAATAAATTTTTTAATGCTTTTCAGTGAAATGTTAAGACAAAAAAAAAATTTTAGGTCAACGCAGAATGTTGTGGTCTAACCATAATGAAATACTCTGATATTAAATATTTTTAACTGGATCGATTTTACCTTGAGAAATATTGCCTAAAAAAATGAAAGTCTGTTTTAAGAATACTAAATATTATCATTTCCATGATGATATTTTTCATGCTGAAAAAAAATTACTTTTTCATCCTTTTGTTTCCCTCAGCCTTTCCTTGCCTTCTAACACTATACTATTATTGACATTACTGATTATTACTGACATTATACTTGACAAAAATTCACAAGAGCCTTTGCTTCTCCCCCAAAATGATAAGCTTACCTTTTATAAAAAAAATATTTGACCAGCTCTGACACACCAGTAATTCAACCACGTCGTAGAGACATCTCCCTTTTTTCTGTATGTCTGATTACATTGACCTGAGGCTTTATTCAGATTTATAATACTGGAGACAAGAATCTGCATTTCTCTTCATTCCCTGGATAGACCATTACTTGAGCTATTTAGGAAGGAAGGATGCTTTTATGGCTAAGGCATAAGACTAGGAATCGAGATATTTGGACACATTTCCAGCTCTAGCTCTGATTTTTGTGTGATTGTGGACAAGGCATCCTGAATTTCTGGGCAATATGAGGAAAGCAGAGTATCTCCAGAATTCTTTCACTGTTTAGATTTTATTCTTTGAGGCACTTTTTTCCTTACTTCATTAGTCAACAAAAAATTAGATATACAGTTCTTAACTGGGGACTAGGCCTTCTGCTGGGACCCTTGGTAGAAATCTCCTGATGAAGCTCAATTTTAATGCTTTTGAGGTGGATTTGTTTTATTTATGATTCTGCTTTTTGGAAGGTGGAAGTTGCACACTTTTTCCCTTTAGCAGAGCTTACCATAAGCTGGCAACCTGTACGGCTCCAGTTTGGTGATGCCCTTCTCATTTACTGAAACCACTGTTTGCTTCTCTCAAGCCCCAGCTGGCCCAGGTGAGCTGCACCTCAAGGGTTCTCACCTGGCACCACATGCTAGTGCCACGTGAGCCACATGCTGCATCAGCACGAGCTAACGGAGGGTAGTGGCTCCCACAGGCTCCCCCAGTATATTTATGCCATGCTGCAGCTCCACTGAAGTCCATCGAGACACTCTTGTCCACATTTTCTCCGCCCTTTTAAGAACACCTTTCAGTAAGTCTCACTGCTACCATGCCACCTCCCTTGCTGTGCTACCATGATGCTGATGGTCAGTGGACACAAACACATCTATGCAACCCATGTTCTGTTTCAGCAAAGATGGTCTTGCTCTGAAAAGTCAGTTAGCAAGAACAGCAGAGCCCTGTTGACCTCTGCTCAACATTGCCAGGCAGAGAGCCACACAAGGCACTCCGCACCCCAGACCACCCCAAAGAAGACCATGCAGGGCACTGAGCAGGGGAGTTCCTACAAGGGTGACCAGACAGCAGGATCCAATTTATACCTATGACTGCAGGACTACAGAAGGCTGCAGAAGTAGGAAGAGGGCAGGCACGGCAAAGTTTTCCTCCACTATGATGACACGATTAAGCAATGGCAAAGGGTTGGCCTCCAAGAAGGCACCACTGCTCTTTTTTCCTATAGCAGTGCACAGATACATTTCAAGCATACTACACCTGTCAGGGTTTGGGGAAAGGAGAGTGGTAGAAGAGGGGAGGCTCTGCAGATTTAGCAGCTGGCAGTAGACAATATGTGCTAACCAGGATAAATAAATAGATAAAGCAAAATCAAAATTAAATATTGCAGTTCTTAAAACGGGTGCTTTCAGCTGATACAAACTGAATGTCTACTTTGGTGTTTTGGTTCTGAGAAAAATGAGCTATTTTGACTTTCCAGCTCAGTTCTTGCAAGACCTCCTCAGCATGGAAATCTGCTGCCTGTAGCTTGAAGCAAAATGGCCCAACTGCTCTCCCTCCCCTTGGGCCATGGCTCTGGCTCTGCATCTCACCCCATCTGTACCCCAACGAAGCCAAGAACCTCTGGGTAGTCATAGCACGTTTGATGGTGCTCTATGGCTCGGAAAGACCTGGCAGACAGCATGTCTGTTTGTCCACAGTGTGATATCCTGTGTAGGCCAAGGCTTAGCATGGTGTCGCATCTGCACACTAGGTAAAAAATGATGTTCTGGGCACAACCTGGACTGCCAGTCTCTGCCCTGCTTCAGCAGAGATGGGGGCAGAGGCTGCCAGAAAGACAATATGCCACCTTTGTATCTTCTGAAGATGGAAGCTGGTCTGTGAAGTGGGACTGGCCCATGAATAAGTCAGAGCAGCCCCAGAGACTGCTCTAATTTATGCAAGCCTGAAATAGCTTTTACAGCTCTTTTACATCTTGTATTATTTTCATTCTCTTGAATGTGAATAAGCACAAAATATAAAGCCTGTTCTCCTTGCACTTTTGCCGAGGCTTCAGCCCAGCCATACCGACCCTGGCTCTGCTTAAGTTTTCCCCCAAAAAGCACCATTTGTGATAGTGGTTTGGTAATGCAGACAACTGTCTGCTAATAATTGACTGAGACCAATACATTTCACGTAAGCCACTTATGGTAATAACTTCTGGTGAACAGTGATGTGAGCAAGGGCAAATTAAAACCCATGGGTCAGGGACTGCATAGTCCCTTCCGAGTCCCTTAGGACATCCGTTCTCTAGTGGCGATAACTGAAGTAGCAGGGGGGCTTGTGGAGAAAACTTATTTTGCAGGCAAGGAAATATCTTGGAACTTGTGCAGGGCTGTCAGCAACGTGACTCTGCTGGGCTGGAAATATTCTGAGCAAATATGATATGGTGAAATTGGCCACCACCAAGGCCTCAGCACCATATCACTCCCAGAGCTCTGTTTTCAGAGTTTAAGAGAGAGGCAAGTGGTGTATAAAAGTGAATTTCTCCCAAGCGACAGAAACTGCCTATCCCAAAAGCAAAACAAACACCAAGTATTTTTCACTTCTTTTTCCCTTTTACTGTCTGCTCTCCTTCTAACTGTTTACAAATCTTGCTTGCCCTTCCAAAATGAAATGAGGTCTGAACTGCATGTCCCTATAGTAGGAAACAAAAACTGGCCATCCACGACCTGAATTATAATTGAACGCCCCCAGTCATAAAGCAAAGAGTTCAGTTCAACTGTGTTTAAAGAATTCTTCCCTCCCTTTCACTTCTTGCAAAGCACAACCATGGCACTGCCTTCTCCAGAGGCCACCAGCTCCTCATGCAACAGCCCAGAACCTGCTTCTGCAAAGAAGGTGCCAAAGGCAAAGATATAGGAGCTCAGGAACTAAATACTGAGCCCTAAAGGGCTTGTTTGGTTACACGGGTTACTTGAGAGGGGCTGGGCAGTAAACACTACTGAAGTTTTGGCTAGGAAGTGCTGATTCCCTGCAAATTGTATCTGGTGACTATCTGCAGGCTAGGAAAAAAAAAAACAAAACAAAAAAAACCAAACCAAACAAAAAATAGCCACCAGGTGTGGTGGGTTTTTCCCCCTCAAGTTATTCCTAATTCATATCCAGTAGTGGGGCTTGAATTAGAGCCTTTTCTTTCAGAAAAAATAATTCACTTTTCACTTACAAAGTTCCAGTAGTGAGAAACACACCACAGCTGAGGTAAGTTATTCCTGTGCTTAAGTAACCTCTTTTTTTAAGGTTGTGATATGTCAATGTGTTCTGTTATGAAGGGAGAAGGACATATCACCCCTGTTGTTCATATAACCCCATCAGAGTACAAAATGTTTCACTGGCACACTCTCTGGAATGAAAGGCATCTCTTTATCTTTCTGCTGATCAAAGGGCCATGTGATCCTGCTTCTGTAAAGGTGGAAGATGTGCTTAATCTTCATTCTGCTTCTACACTACATTGACATGACATCATTCTGGGATTTTTGTTGCAGGGCCAGACAGAATGTGGTTTGTTAAAGTAGTAGTGCTTGCTCTGTATTTCTGCCTGCTCATAAGCTTGAATGCTCATGGTACAGGCATCCTGTATGTCAGCTTACAGTAGCATAAAAATACAGAAACAATCACTAATAACTTCGCAAGCCCAGGAGAGGTGTGTCCCAAAGACTGGATAGCTTTTTCCCTGCAGCTGGCTATCTTGATTATTAAGACAACTAGCTTCAGCCTCTATGGGCTAATTGTAAATACAGTCCAAAGGATTCCACCAGAAAAAAACAAAAAAAACCCAAATAACAAAAAAGTTGGACAAGAAAATGCTGAAATAACAGAAAGCAATGGTCTTTCGCACATTAGTATCGTGTTTACTGGCAACAAATATTTCACTCCACTGAACAGCTGAGCATGTGATATGGTTGTATAACCTCTACATCTGCACCTGATTGTTCTAATTTCGCAAACAATAAGAGCAGTGGAAGGGGTAGTCCCATCATATGTGCTGCAAAAGCACTCCTCATTTTCTTCATAATTCCCTGTGTTTTCTGGTAGGATTTCATGTCTGAGAAGCTGTTGTTTTCTACAAAACTGTTCCACTGGCTAAGACTGGAATAAACCTCAGGTGTCTTGTGACAGATACAAGTTTTCTACACCTAATGACAGTGCCTCAGAATGAACACACAGTGTGTTTTCCTTCAGTGTCTATAAGGCTGGGCTCCTTTTGAGGCCTGCCTGTGAATCGTGACCTGTTGCAAAATTAATTTCTAGGAATCCTAAACTGTGCTGTAAGAATTAAGCCAGGTATAAGGATCCTGATGTTATGTCACTGCTGAGCATTAGTGTGCCTCTGTAGTGGAATGTTTCTTGTCTGCTGTGTGAAGGATCCAACCATACTCATGATGATGCCATCAGAGGAGTTATTTCTTTGGCTTACAAGCTCTGTGCTGTGCAGATGAAAGTGCTTTGTTCAAACTCCTATAGTGATCTGCAAGGAAATCGCATCTTCACCCCACTCAGCAGTTTCTGTGAGAAGAGGTTAGTGGTGGTGTATTGTGCTGGGAGATGTAATAGCATTTATTTAAGTGGTTTTGTTCACTTTTCTGAAAGCAAGCACAAACATCTTCTAAGAAACTTTCTATTACAGCATGAAAAATTGAAATGTGAAGATTCCAGGATTGTTTTTTGTAACTTTAATTCAGTCCCTTTGTGCATGTGCATTTTGATATATTTTTTTAACAATGTCTTGCTTTTCTTTGCTGCAAGATTCCTGCTTTACTCATTCCACACATTAGATAATGCTCAGTCAGTGTGATGGCAGATCATTTGGCTTGTTTGTTGTTTTTTTTATCTTCTGCATTACCATGTAGTTGTATATCTTGCTATACACTCAGAAGTCCTGATTCAATACAATTTATTTCCTGCTGTGTTTTTCTACATACCATTACCGTAGTGTGAGTGATTTTAAACATCCACACATTTTTTCCATTTAAGGTGGAAATATACCTATTTTTCAACTGGGGGCACAATCATAGGCAATGGCCTGGTTTTTTTTGTTTATTATTTATACCTACAATTATTCTGATATCCCCGGTGATGCATATGACATCAGAGAAACAAAAGATTTTCATATATAAATTTTAGTGTGTTTTTATTTTAAATCTGATAATCTCAAAATGGCAGGCTCTGCTTTTTTTTCTGGAGCCTTTTATTTAAGAACAGCAACAGACAAGTCCTCCTCTAAGATTTTAGACCATGCAGATTTTTAGGTCCGGTAGGTATTTTGCTACAGCTGCACACATTAAAAAGAAAAGGTCATTAGAACCACTAGGCTGTCTTATAGTAGGTATGGCTACTGCTTTGCTTCACAATCTAAGTTAATCACCTTCTCTGTAATCTAAAAGCCATGAAAAAGCCTTCTTATGAATTGCTTCAGAAGCAGCTGTAAGTCTAGCTGAGTCTTCATTCAGCTTTTGTGTTTGCAGGTCAGTCTTTTTTCGGCTTACTTGCTTCCCTGCTCTCTCCATTATGAGCTTTACTAATGTTCTGGGAATGAGCCTTTGCTAGTAAAAGCTGATAGTTTTGAAAAGGCAAGACTTCACTGATTTGCCTCCTTTTCAGTGATCCTTTCTGTTTAGCTTTCAGATTTCTGCTCACTTAATTCTAAAAGCTCTTTACTGATCTATAGTTGAAAGTATACATGCAAATTTGTTGTCAATGTTTCTTTCCGAGGTAAACTGTTTATGAGCCTGTGGCTGAATCTTTCTGTTAGCATATTAAAAATTATTAAGGAAATCTCAGATTAAGAAATGTTACCTGCCTGCATAAACTGGTGGCTGAACTCTGAGTGAGGATTGTGAAATAGAGAGAAAAAGCTATAGATAATTTGCTTTCATCAGAATGTTTTCTTTTTCCTAGTATTCTTAGAATTCAGGAGGTCTTTTCTACTTTTCCTAAGCTCTTTGATTCACAGAACTATGTAGTTTTTCTCTGTAAACCATGCTTGGGCTTAAAAATCTTCTTTTTAGATGTACTGAAAATACTTCTCGGTTTCTACCTCTTTTGCTTGTGCTAAGACCTAATATTTGAATGCTGTTGATTTTGCTGAAACGTAGAACTGATGAAAGCAGCTTTTAGTAACTATAGGTAACTATTTCACCTGTTTACAACATGACTTGTGGTGCATGGTAATTGGCTAGTTTGTCTTGTGTATTTTGTTTTAATATTAATATTTGCAGACAAATTATTAATTCTTGTTCTCACAGGCAGTTGAACTACAAAACAGGTTATCTGAAGAATCCAAGAAAGCTGATAAATTAGATTATGAATGCAAACGACTGAAAGAAAAAGTAGACAGCCTCCAAAAAGAAAAAGATGTAAGTGCCAAGGTCTTATTTTTTTTGGTAGTAGCGACAGCAACTTTGTGTCCTTTATAACACAGAGATCTGGTAATTAGTTAGCCATTTGCAGCAAGCTTTTCAAATCAGGAAGTCCATTTTCACCTAAAATTTTCTGATGTTTGTGTACAAGATCCTTTTTAAACCCAAGAACTCCACAGCATGCAATAAAGTGACTGTACAAAACAATACGCAACTCATTTTTAAGAGGGAAAGCATTCATATTTGGGATCTGAAGTTGTTTCTTGACCATAAGACATTAATAAACACCCAGGGTAATTGTACTGTATTCTGAAAAACAGTTTAAAGTAGGGTTTCTGCAGTATCATCCTAGAGGTAAACTTCTGTTGCATTTTTTCTAAAGCATTCTTTTGAGGTGCCATCAGCATCCTTCTTTTTGTGGAGTCATCACTACTGCAGCAAGAGGCTTAGGACATGTTCTTTCTGGGAATCTCACCTTTTATGACAGCTTCTTGTTGATCTATCTTGTACTGCCATCGGGGAACACACAGGATGGATACCAGTCTATTCCCTTACTCTCTGTCATTTGCTGGTAGTGATTCTGTGATTAATTTCTCTGTACTCTCTTGACCAGACTGATACTTCAGACTTCTTTTGCGCACTATTGTTTCTCACCAGTTTATTTCAGCTCATTTCTTCGAATGTATCCACAGATGCCTCAAATTCTGCATCAAACCAAGGCCAGCAGTTTAAGTTAGCAATTTCTTAGGCTTGTTTTTTTATTCCATCTCTCTGTCACTCAATCTCTGCAGGCTTCTCCCTCAGTAGCTTTATTTCCTGTCCAGTTCTTTCCAAAATTTCCAGCCCTTGACTTGAATGGCATTTGAACTGAAGGTTTTTATTTATTTTCTGTTCATAGGGCTTTGATTTCCATATTTTATTAAATTGCAATCCATTGTGGATACTTGTCCTTGATATTGCTTCCACCTGCCTTTCAGTTCAGATTGGAATGCCTGTAGTAACTGTTTTCATACTGTGATTTGGCTTTCTTTCCTGCTCTTTATTTAACGTTTCTTTTTTCAGTTTTGTTATATTTGACAATGGTAAGGTTGTGTCTGTGGCTTATCCATCATTGCCTGGTGGATCATTTCATCTTGCACAAAGGATCTGAATTGCAGGCCACTGCCACATAATGT
This sequence comes from Megaceryle torquata, assembly GCA_024611175.1. Taxonomy (NCBI): domain Eukaryota; kingdom Metazoa; phylum Chordata; class Aves; order Coraciiformes; family Cerylidae; genus Megaceryle; species Megaceryle torquata. The sequence continues at coordinate 44,445 of JANIJG010004963.1, read as the reverse complement.
TCTGTTTTACTCCCTGACAAATGGTGGCTTTGGGGTGAGAAGCTGTTTTTCAATACATTTTTCTGAATGGATATGCACCCATGCGAAGTAGATTACACCTGGAGTCTCTCAACATTTGGCTTAGTGATTTACTACCTGTGTTACCTACTTTTTCTGTCCCCTGTTGTCACATATATATCAGTAAGGTTGCCCAACTGGGATCACAAGCTGCTTACTGGCATCTTCTCAGTTGTATTTTAGAAACAGTTGCTGAAAGTGATTTTTGTCCTTGTCTTTCTGTTCTGGCAAAGTGTGGTAGCATGTTTGATATCTACAGCCACGTAGCTTGGAATTTTACTTCTGTGATACAATAAGTACTAAGATAATCCGATGAGCTGACTTTGTCTGAAGTGTACAAATGAGGCCCTAAAACTGTTACTATTCATTAAAATACCCTGGCATTTGATTAATCAATTTGGTGTTTTATGACTGATGTTAGCAGACTGCAAAATCCTTGCTTTCAGGAGCTGAGTTTGAGCCCTCCTCTGAGTGGCTCTTTTTCTGTAGTATTTATGGTAAAAATATTTTTTTCACCTCGGTTTTGTGGAATTACTTTCAGTACTAATAGAATATACACTTTATTCAGATTTTGACAGTTGCACCAGGATTCATATTGCAGGATTAAGAAATACAGGAGAATCCTCTGTCACACCTGACCAAAATGTTCTATGCCAAAGTCATTCAAAGTCCTGGATCCACTGGGCTGTAATATATTCATCTGAATCAAACTGTTAATACGATGAAATGCAGGGATCTGTCAACTGACACAATTCCATGCCTGCACAGAGCCACAGTCTATTCCAGACCTCTTAGTAATACTGATGTATCTGGTTTTGGAGCAAACTACAACTTGGATCTTTACATAGCTGTCATTTTCTCCTTTCATTTCTAAATGCTGGTAACTTTCTGGACAAATACTTGATGCTACCTGTAGATTCTCTTTTTTGCCAAAAGGAGACTTGTGCCAAATTGGGAGAGTATTTGCCTGACGCCTAATGGGAAAAGCCCATCTGTCTAGATACCAAGATGGCTCAGTGTTGTTCTTTTTGGATTGAGCCTCAAGCAACTAGTTTTCTTCCATAGCTAAGATACTGGTGAATGGCAAGGACAGTTGACACGGAAGAGGAAGGAGATATGAAAGTTCCGCTCATGCTGTTACTGTTGAAAGACAAAAAAGCATACGCTAATACAGGCTTTTTTATTATGTTAACACATACCTGCTTTTTACTTCAGTCTTGGCTAAACCTCGGGTTTTTTTGAGGGGGAAAAATGTACAGTATCTTAAATTACTTCCTTTTCCCTTGGAATGAGCCCCAGTGAGGGGAAAAAGGAGGATGGTTGAGTTGCCCCAGTGGATACTGTTTACTACCTGGTACCAGAACTTTAATACCTGGATTATGTAAGCTTATACTCTAATACTTTTACTCTCATAAGTGTAACACAGAGCAGCAACCCTTCTCAAAAAAACACTGTTCATGTGGAATATATAGTAGTTTATTCTGTTATGAGTAGTCTGAGATGAAGTAGATGAGATGCCTTAGTTTAAAAATCATGTGTAGAGTTGCTTTAGATTCTTAATAAAATGTGTTGAGGTCTGTGCTTTTTGGCAACTTGTGTACTGTTAAAGATGGATTTGTAGTGCCCAAACTGATAATAATTCTCTTTCTAATTATTCAGAGACTAAGAACAGAAAGGGATTCTTTGAAAGAAACTATTGAAGAGCTTAGATGTGTACAAGCTCAGGAGGGTCAGCTCACCACCACAGGTAAAGTACAAATTTGGAGTTTAAATGCATCTTTCCTAAAGTTTACAGGACTTATCTGGAGAGTTTGTTTAGCACAGAATAAATTTAATCTCCTCCAAGATCAGCAGTGAGAATCTGCATTAGCTCTTCATAACTTTGTGAGCATTTGAAAACTTACATTATTTCAGTCAATCATAAATTTTAGTCTCCTCCCTGGTGTGCTGTTTTTGTAATGTATTTCTGATTTGTGTCATTACATAATTTTCTTGAGATAAGTTTTCTTGTGTGTATGTTGTTTTGTGTGTTGTATTTTATTTCTGTGAGTGTTGTATAGCTTTGTAGTTCTTAGGTAAGCTAATGTGCATAAAATACACCACAAAACTACTTCATCAGGATACATACAGACAGAAGTAATGATTATTCTCCAAATAAAATTGTGTTTGTCTGTCTTGCTGTAGCATGACTTTGTGTCATTTTCCATTGTCTAGCATTACATTAAAACTGTGACCTTCTGGGACAATATTTAATTCTCTTCTTTGAAGAAGGGTACTGCTCTGCTTGCTAAGTTTTTTACTTTTTCTAACCCAGGATTGATGCCTCTGGGAAGACAAGAGCCTTCAGACAGTTTAGCAGCAGAAATCGTTACTCCAGAAATAAAGTAAGTTAATTTGTGCTTTGTTGTCCTAACACTTACAGTGTACTTATAGATGATTAGTGACTTTTTAGTGTTAGAAAGTTTCTACAGTTAATGTTTGGGGTTTCTCCTCTCCTTTTATTTTTGCAAAACAGGAGCTGTTATGCTTAAGACAAAATTTAGTTGACCTCTCTTGAGTTTATATAGTGCTCTAAAAAAATAAGGGGGAAAAAAAAAAAGTTTAGCCTCACACTGTGTCTCTTCTTTTCCTGCAGTTCATATAACTGCAGCTTAAATGTGCAACAGGCAAAAATGTTTGTAAAAAAACCAGTGTTGTACACGGAGAAATGACTAAAATTGTGGAAGAGTAAATTGTAATTTCCACTTTGTATTGTGGCAAACATTGCAATGTATTAAAAGAAAGAATAGCAGTGGCAAAAGTGAAAATCATTGTATCTTGGTGTGCTGCAGTCAGTTTAGCCTTGCCAGTATGCTAAATCTTTTATTTCTTCCAATACCGAGAGTATCTTGACACTTGGAAAGCTCAATATGGGTCAAAACGTACTGTTCAGTAGTAAAATAGTATCTTAGTAGAAAGCTAATAGAAAAGATTTGGTTTTGTTCCAGCTGCGTCTTACTACAAGAGCAATTATTTTTAGTTTTGTTCAGAAATAACAGAAGAGAAGAATAACATTCTAAGGCAGTGTTAGTGAAGTGTGAAAATACTGTATAAGCCTTGCACGTGGTTGCATGAAAGAGGACAAGACCCTAAATGCCATAAATATCCAAATACAGCCTATGGTTTCACTAACTCTTAATCTTTGACTCCTGAAGATGAATTCTAGATCTTATGCAAGCATAAATCTATAAAGACTGTTTGCAGCTGCTAAACTTGGTGTCCATGCCTACCTGATAGAAGTGGGCAGTAGCAGTAGGGCTTAAACCTGATCTGGAGGTCTAGGTTGCTGCTGATGAAGGGTGAAGACTGCAACAAGATGACCCACTCATAGGGGTAGCTGCTACTTCTCCTTTGTTCCCTCCATTGTGACAGAGCATGAGCCTGTGCTCAAGTGTCTTTCTCAATCTTATAGATGAGATCTATCTCATATCTAGATGAGAGCAATCTCATAGAAAAGATCTGCAGACCAAATGGAGATTTTTGTGAGGCTGATTAAGTCTGTGACCCCTCAGTTCCACCTGAGGAAATCAACAAGTGACATGGGGAGTAATCAGGGCTCATTAAAAGGGCTTTAAATTAGATTTGAAGTGGGAGAGGGAGAAAACCAGGCTTACTAAAGATAAATGTGGAGGAGGCACACCGGCATTTGACAGCATGCTACCAAGGTCTTTTAGTCTGCTCCACAATGAGCACATTTGAGATGTCCCTGTACTAACGGGCACAGCACTGTAGCCATCTCAGTGAAGGTAGGGGATTTAGGTGCACATGGCAGCAAATATATAAGGTTTGTTGATTCATTAGAAACCTTGGACACACCTGAGAAGTAGTATAGGACCTGGAAGCCGTTGTGCAGCAGGAAAACAATGACCTAGTTGCGCGCACAAAAACATGTCAGGATGACTTGCACGATGACTGAAGGGCTACAATGGATGGCTATAAATGCTTCAGAAGGAATAGGCCAGGAAGGAAAGATGGTGGTGTAGGCCTCTGGGTTAAGGAGTATTTTGACTTTTCAGAGCTTGATGAAAGTGATGAAAGGTGTTGATGGGTAAGAATTAGGGGGAAGGCGAGCAAGGCAGATATCATGGTAGGAGTCTGTTGTAGACCACACAACCAGGATGAAGAGTCAGGTGAAATATTGCATAAGCAGATGGGAGAAGTATCACAATTGATAATTATTGTCTTCATGCGGGACTGTGGTGGTTTGACCTTGGCTGGATGACAGGTGCCCACTAAGCTGCTCTGTCACTCTCCCTCCAACACCCTCCTCTCAGCCAAACCAGGTGGAAGAAAATAGGATGAAACTTGTGGGTTAAGACAAGGGCAGTTTAATGAAAATCAAAGAAAATGCCCCGTGTGGAAGAAAAAGAAAGATTTATTCTCTGCTTCCCATCAGCAGGCAATGTGGCACATTTTATGGGAAGCAGGGCTCCAAACACATACTGGTTGCTCTGGAGGATGAGCTCCTTTTTCTAGCTCTTATAGTTAAGCTGATGTCATATGGTATGGAATATTCCTTTGGTTAGTTTGGCTCAGCTGTCCCAGTTGTATCCCCTCCCAAGATCTTGTCCACCTCATCAAACTGGAGAGGGAATGTTGGGAAACCAGTCTTGTTCCTGTGTGAGCCCTGGTCAGCAGTAGCTACAACATGGATGTGTTGTCAGCAACTTTCCAGCTCTCAATGCAAAGCACAGCACTGGGAGGGCTGCTATGGGTAAAATTAACTCCAGACCCAATACAGGAATTTCAGGTTCCCAGATGTCTGCTGGAAATGAAATACAGCAGAGGGGAAACAGTCCAGGACGTTCCTGGTGTGTGTGAAAGATAAATTTGTGACACAGTTGGTGAATGAACAAACTAAGAAAGGCTCCCTTTGACTTTTGGGGGAATTTTTGGAGACTTTGGCCTGTTTAGGGGCCTGGTTGACAGAGTTGCCAAGGCAGTCCTGAAGGGCAAAGGGGTCAAGGAAGGCTGGACATTCTTCAGGAAGAAAGTCTTAAAGGTGTGGGAGCAGGCTGTCCCTATGTGCCGAAAGACAATCTAGTGGGGAATAAGATCAACCTGTCTGAAGAGGAGCTCTTCCTGAAACTCAGGAAAAAGGAGAGTGTTTATGACCTTCAGAAGGGGCAGGCAGTTCAGGACTACAACAATGTCATAAGTTTATGCACAGGGAAAATTAGAAGCGTCAAAGCCCAACTATAATTTAATCTGACTACTGCCTTAAAAGACAGTAAAAAATGTTTATGTAAATATATTAACAGCAAAAGGAAGACTAATGAGAAGATCCATCCTCTTTTGGATGCAGGGGGAAATACAGTGACCAAGGATGAGGAAAAGGCTGAGGTACTAAATGCCTTCTTTGCCTCAGTCTTTAATAAGATTTTAGTAAGACCAGTTGTTCTCTGGGTACTCAGCCCCCTGAGATGGAAGACAGGGACAAGGAACAGAATGAAACCCCCATAATCCAAGGGGAAATGATTAGTGACCTGCTGTACAACTTAGATACAGGCAAGTCTATGGGGCCAGATGGGATCCCCCAAAGGGTACTGAGACAGCTGGTGGAAGTGCTCACTAAGCCAGTTTCCATCATTTACCAGCAGTCCTGGCTAACCAGGGAGGTTCCAGTTGCCTGGAGGTTAGCAAGTGTGACACCCATCTACAGGAAGGGCCAGAAGGAAAAGCTGGGGAGCTACAGACCTGACCATCTGACCTCAGTGATAGGGTGCAGATCATCTTGAGTGCCATCGGACATCCAGGTGATCAGGCCTGGTCAGCATGGGTTTATGAGAGGCAGGTCCTATTTGACTGACCTGATCTCCCTCAATGAGAAGGTGACCTGCTTAGTAGATGAGGAAAAGGCTGTGAATGTTGTTTATCTGGACATAAGTAAAGCTTTTGTCACTTTTCCCACAGCATTCTCATGGAGAAACTGGTTGCTCATGGCTTGGACAGGTGTACACTTTGCTGGATAAAAAAAATGACTGGATGGCCAAGTCCAAAGAAGTGGTGGATGGAGTTAAATCCAGTTAGTGGCCAGTTACAAGTGGAGTTCCTCAGGGTTCAGTATTGGGGCCAGTTCTATTTAGTGTCTTTATTAATGATCTGGATGAGGGAATAGAGTGTATTCTCAGTAAGTTTGCAGGTGACACCAGTCTGGGTGGAAGTGTTCATCTGCTCGAGGGTAGGAAGGCTCTGCAGAGGGATCTGGATAAGTTGAGTTGGCTGAGGCCAATGATATGAGGTTCAACAAGGCCAAGTTCTGGGTCCTGTATTTAAGTCACAACCACCCCATGTAATGTTACAGGCTTGGGGAAGAATGGCTGGAAAGCTGCCCATCAGAAAAGGACCTGGGGGTGCTGGCCGACAGCTGTCTAAACATGAGCCAGCAGCGTGCCTAGTTGGCTAAGAAGGCCAGCGGCATCCTGGCTTGTATCAAATGGTGTGGCTAGCAGAATGATGGAAGTGATTGTCCCCCATACTTGGCACTGGTGAGGCCGCACCTTCGATACTGTGTTCAGTTTTGAACCCCTCATTACAAGAAGGACATTGAGGTCATCGAGTGTATCCAGACAAAGGCAATGAAGGTGGTGAAGGATCTAGAGCATAATTCCTGTTACGAGCAGCTGAGGGAACTGGCGTTGTTCAGTCTGCAGAAAAGGAGGCGAAGACCTTATCACTCTCTACAACTACCTGAAAAGAGGTTGTAGTGAGGTGGGGGTTGGTCTGTTCTCCCAAGAACAAGCATCAAGTTGTGCAAAGGGAGGTTTAGATTGCATAACAGGAAAATTTCTTCACAGGAAGCATTGTTAAGCTCTTTAACAGGCTGCCCAGGGAAATGGAGTTCCCACCCTGAAAGTATTTAAAAGACATGTAGGTGTAGCACTTAGTGACATCATTTAGTGATTGGACTTGGCAGTGTTAGGTCAATGGTTGAATGTGATGATCTTAAGGGTCTTTTTCAACCTAAATGTTTCTGTGACACAGACTTGCAAAGTTCATGTGTAGTTTAGTGACAGATGAGAGATTACACTTCACAACAAGCTTTGTGTTCTTCACATTCTACCTACAAGTCTGTCCAGCTCTCATCTGAGATATAATAGAGGCACTTGGGCGACTTTCTTGTGATGTGCTTTCTACAGTTACAGCCTTTAATCAGGTTTGTATCTGGGGATTTGAAGACATGATTGTTTCAGCTGCCTCCCTTTAATAGGTAAAGATATCTTTAATATTTATACCTCTTGTGATAAACTGTTTTCTTCTTTATAGAGGTTGGTATACTTTTTTCTATGTGATTCTATTTCATGTGTTTAGGGAGAAACTCATTCGCCTTCAGCATGAGAACAAGATGTTGAAGTTGAATCAAGAAGGTTCTGACAATGAAAAGATCGCCTTGTTGCAGAGCCTTCTTGATGATGCAAACTTAAGAAAGAATGAATTAGAGACCGAAAACAGGTAAGAAGTTTTGTGCTTGAAGCTTTGACTGTTTTAACAATGCCCTACACTTTTTGCCATCCAACATTGGCCACCCCACTACAGTAAGATATGGACTTACTGGAGCCAGTCCAGTGAAAGGTGTCAGGAATGTGACTGCAGGAACTGTAACTTTTTTTCCATATAAGGAGAGTCTGAGGGATAGAGACTATGTAGCCTAAAAAAGAGAAGACTCAGGGCAGATATTATCAACGTTTATAAATATCTGATGGGATGGGCTAAAGGATATGGTGCTAGACTCTTCTCAGTGATGTCCAGTTACAGGGCAAGAGGCCATGGGTAAAAAATAAAACACAGAAAGTTTCATCTAAATATACAAACATACTTCTTTTACTGGGAGAGTTGCTGAACACTGAAATAGGTTGCCAAGTGACATTGTCCTCATCCTTGGAGACATTTAATACCCAACAGATTATGTTCCTGGGCAACCTGCACTAGCTGAACCTGCTAGATTAATCTAGTGAACACATGGACATCCATGGGATCAGACCATGCAACTGAGCATGCTGAGGTAGCTGGCTGACTTTGTTGTGAGGCTGCTCTCTATTTAAGCTTTGAATCTGTTCTCCATCTGTAGTCTTCTCTGACTCTCGCTTTGACTGGGGAAGGTTCCCGAAGCTTGGGAAAAGGTAAATACTGCACCTGCCTTCAAGAAAGGCAAGAAAAAGAGTCCAGAGAACCAGAAAGACTGGTCAGACACAGCTCATTTTCTAGGAATTTCACAGAGCGATTCCATCTGGAATCTGGTTTGAGCCATGAGAGAGGAGAAGGTAATTGGGAAAGGCCAACATTCAGGGCAGATCAAATCTAACTCATCCCATTGTCTTGACAGTGAGGTGATTGCCCATGTAAAGGAGGGTAAAACAGTGTATGGTTCTTAGTTCATATCTGAACATAAGGATACTATGGGAGACTGAGAAAAGCTTTCCTAAAACTAAGTGGACCATGAAATGAGTGGAAAATTGGTTGGCAACTGGCCTAAAGTGTTGTTATCAGTGGTGTGAAGTCTAGCTGGCAACCAGTTCCTCAGACATCAATTCCTCAGACATCAATACCAGGACTGATGCTGTTCATCACCTTAATTAGCAACATGACTGATGGGAGGAACTGTACTTGGTGAGTTTGAGGATGGTGCCACATCAGGAAGAGTGATTGATGTGCTCAGGCCCTGGGGTCCTAGTGGGCAGCAAAGGAGGATGTGTCATCTTGGGGACCTTGCAGCTGACTGTGACCTAGACTGTCCTCACTAGCATGCGTATAGTCTGAGAAAATGATCCTTCACTTCCCATCTGTACTCATGACATCACATCTGGATATAGCGCATAATTTTGTATTCCTCAGTACAAAAAAGACATGGATGTAGAAGAGTGCAGTGGAATACTGCGAAGGTGAGGGATGCTTGAGCATGTGATAAATGATACGTGGTATAAGACTGAGAGCTGAGTTTGTTCAGGCCAAAGAAAAGGTGCCACAGAAGAGAGAAACTGTGATCTACATCTACCTGGGGGGAAGGTGTCGAAGATGGCCAAAGTTTTCTTGAAGGTTGACAATGGAAGGACAAGAGGCAGGAAATACAATATGAAGTATGGGTCTGAGTTCTAAAAGACAGGCCCAAAGAGATTGATTATCAGACTTTTGTCCTTAAAGGTATCCAGACCTGGACTGGATGTGGTTCCCCACAATCTGCTGGGAAATGCACCTACTTTGAGGAGATTGGATTTAGAAAGCCTCTCAAGATCCCTTCCAATTTATAATTGATAGGATTCTGTGCCTCTGTAAAAGCAGTAAGCTAGTAGCTCTCATAGTAAAACTGACTGCTAGAAACTCTTGTTTCATGTACATAGCAGTGACAACTTAATATGTGCACTTATGTTGTCTTGGAGGAGTATCAGAATGTTCTGGATCACTACAGGCTATAATCTCTTGAGCTGCTCTGTGCTTCGACTACTTTTGTAAATTTTCTGTGAATAAAATATGGTATTGTACCTCTTATATAGGTGGCCTGAAAATACTGAACACTCAAAATATCAGGCTTCCTCTCAGAGTTGTTTGTTGTTTGTATGTGTGTTGCTTTTTTCCCCGGGGTTGGGCGGAAATAATAATAATAAAAAAAAATTAAAATCTTTCCTAGATTGGTAAATCAGAGACTTTTGGAAGTGCAGTCCCAGGTTGAAGAACTACAAAAATCTTTGCAGGATCACGGTTCAAAAGCTGAAGATGTAAGTAGAAATGTTCATCAAACTTGCATTCAAGTACTTAGCATTTTTGAAACTTTCACCTTTTTGTAAAAAAAAAAAAAAAAAAAGAGAAATATGCAAATGGAGATTTCTGATAGTTTTCTGTATTTAATCACATGGTCTCATCACTATATTGTGCTTCTCTAAATAGGCTGTAAGACCTTTCTCTAGAGAGGAAAACAATCCTATGCAGATAAGGTGCCAGATATGTTTTATCTGATTGTCTGTTCCACTAGTAAACTTAGCATTATAATTACTTAATTAAAAGAAAAGGTTTTGCAGGAAATGAAGGAAATATTAATTTACCATGTCTTAATAAAGTGTCTGAGTTATTTTTGGTTTCGTTTTCTCAATGAAAATTAAGGCTTTTCCTGCCAGTGTAAGCTCTGTAATCATGGATGTAAATTCATCTTGCAATGCAAGAAGCCAGGCAGACCAAAACTATAAAAAAAAGTCCAGTAATTAGGCCCTCAATGTAATGCAGCATTTTCTGTTTCTGTATACAGTTAACTTTGTTTTTAATGTAAGAATACACATTGTGGTAGCATTAGCGTGGAAAACAACTTTCAGTCTTCCACTCGGAGATTGTTTGCCATCTCCTGTATTTGAGAGAAGAAGCTCTAGAACTTTATTCAAAGCAATGATTTACTGGATGTTACATGCACAGTGTATGCTCACAGTCTCAGTGTACTGCATTGCTAGTTGGCAACAGGTTGTAATATGTTGCCTTCTATTTTATATAAAACACAAGTATTTACTAGCTGCTTTATTTATTGTAAGAGTGTGTTTAGTTTATCCTTTTAATTTTTGGAATAAACTGTATTAATGTAAACCACCTAATGAGTTCAAATAAGATTATTCTTTGAAGTAACTTAGAATGCATTTTAAAATAGGTCCATCCTATTATGTGATTGAGATATTCTTTGCTGTCCTAGTTATTGGCCAAAACCTGATTTTTTTCAGAATGAAGAAGAATGTGAAAAAATTATCAGATATTGAGTATTGTAAATGATTGCTGTCTAATAGAATTCAGCTTTGTTTACTGCAATTTTTGCTTCCCTTCTTGAGGCTCTAGTTTGGACAGTAATTTAGGACATGTCTGCAGCTCACTTACAGGACAGTTTACAGACTATAATCTGAGATGATTCTTTTAACAGCAAAACACCACCATCACAACACCACAAGACAGCCAGCTGTGTGTACCAGGCAGCCCTTGTCAAATCAGAGCTGGCAAATTGATGATGCAGTTGCTGCATTCCTGTCTCTGTTTTGCTCTGACCATGCCAGAGGTGGTTTATAAGACACTCATCCATGGCTAGTTTATCTGAGTTTGATGTGTAGGATTTTGTTTGCTCTAAAAGAAGCAAAAGATAGTGTAGACTCAGAAGTGTTGAGGCTGCAAGAGCCTTGGAAGGTATGAATGCACCCAGTCTCCTGCAGAAAGCAAAGGAAACCTCAAAGTTAAACCCAGCTGCTCAAGTAGATGCAATTTGTGCTGGGACAACCTGAGTTATCCTTAAGATATCCTTACAAAAAAAAAAAGATTCTTCAGAAGCATAAGAAAAAGGATGAGACACATGATATACAGTTCATTGAAGCATCATTTTCCACATTTCCTCTTTGTTTTTTTTCTCCACTACTTTTCTGCATTGAAATCCATATATAACCCAGGAAACTGAAGATGCCATTTGTACTCAGTCCAGAAATGTATGATGAATGTTTGCAGAGTTTTTGTTATGTTTTGTTTCTTTTCAAAGTTGAAGTAATTTTTTTGGCTTGTTCAAAAAGTAATTAAAACCACTAACATAACCATGCAAGCATCACTGTGATTATATGTGTGTGCTGCTTGCCAAGATCCACCTGGGGAAGCTGTTTTGATTTTGTATTGAAATGTAGTGGAAGGCAGATGTTGGGAAGGTATCAGTGCCATTAGGCCTGTAATGAGCACTGACACATCCTGTTGGGATGCACAATTAGTCCATCCTGACTGTTGCCTTGCTAGCCAGGGAGTGTCCTCCTTACCCGAGTCTTCCAGGTAACAGAAACAACTCAGACATGCTTGATGTGGTCAGAGTAGCGAGTTTTAGTTACTGTCCTCCAGAATGCAGTGGTCAGTTGTAGGGCTGCCCAAGAGGTGCCCTGTACAGCTTCACCTACATCATTTGCATGCCACCATATCATTCTCTTTTGCCATCATTTTTCTCTCTTTATCTGCTTTAATCCCTTCCTGTATAAACAACCTGCCTTTAGTTACTCCTACCCTGCTGGATACAGACTTGCTAAATTCATACCATATCTGGTGTTTCTAATACTGTTATGCGATCTTGACCTTACATGCTATTACTGATGCAGTTACTAAGTCATCCTGACTTGGCCCCTCCCTAAAAGGTCCCCAAAATTCTGTTACATGTTTGGTTACCTGAGCAGTTCAGCCACTTTACTCATTTGGTGAAACACAGCATAAGTTGCCCAAAGAGCTGGTAGATGCCCCATCCCTGGAAACATTCAAAGTTAGATTAGAAAGGGCTCTGAACAGCCTGATCTAGTTGAAGATGTCACTGCTTATTGCAGGGGAGATAGGACTAAATGACCTTTAAAGGTCCCTTCCAACCCAAACTAGTCTGTGATTACTCCTGGCATCTTTTGATGTTGTTTATAATTTTTGTTGTCATCTCACAGCATTACTGGTCTCATCAAGCAATTTTCTCAAGTCATGTGCCATGCTGAGTTAGCTTAACCTCAAGCCAGAGCCTAGCCACCTGCCTGTTGCCTTAACATGCAAAAGAAAACCAAACTTTGATTTTTGAAAAGGGGACAGATCTGTTCCTGTGACTTGTTTCAGCTTGGGAGAAATATTCAGCAAGAAGACTTTATTTCTGTATGTTTTTTGACGTAGAGGAAAGATAGCTGTTAGATACTGTAGAGGATACCTATTTTCTAAAACCACACTATAATAGATACTACTTTTTCTAGTGTTTTTTAAGTGGAAGTTCATCACAGGGGGAGGGAAGAGCAAAACAGTGAGTGTGCATTTGCAGATTTTTACAGTTCTTGTTATAGAAGTGTTGTTATGGAGAGAAGACATTTGAAGTTAAACATAAAACTAGCTCAAAATTAGGTAAAGCTTCTTTTTTTCGAGACACATCTTTCTATGCCAGAACAACACAGTAATGACTTATTAGGATCAGAGGATATCTGGAAGCTTACTGAGACTTCAAAAAAGTCATGTTTGCCCATTTTAGAGTAATTGATTTGAATTTATATGCCTTGCTACAAGTATATACAGGATCTTTTGGTGGGTAAAATCACACATTTTACCTTTCATTCTTTTTCCTAATCACCTGTCTTTCATAAATTGCTCTGGGTAAACTGCTTCTTTTAATTGTGTGTCTCTTGTTAGTTTTGCGTTTGGGAGAATGATCTGTCTCGAGGGGAGTGGACTTACTCCTACAGCAGTCTTGATACTGTTCAAATAATATATTATGAAAAAATACCAATGGAATCAGTGTGGACAAGTAGTTGTGTCTCTTCTAAGCTAATCCTAAGTGCAATACAAGGATGATAAAAGAAAAGCTGAGTTCAGGTTTTTTTTCTTAACTTAGAAAATGGGCACTGCTGCACGTTTTTCCCTTTCTTGTCCAAACAAACTAGTAGGCCCCTAAGAGATCAGACATAAGTGATGGTGCCAGATTAAATGCTTTGTGACCAAAAGAGATGTGTACAGGCATATATTGTTACAGAAAAGGTGGTGTTGCTGCAGTTGTTCTGAGGACTAAAAAAAGAAAAAAGTCAAATGCTCAAAATTTGCAGATCCCTACACTGCTACAAATATTGGACTCTAAAGTCAATAGAGTCAAGCTGACTTGTTTTTGAGTTCCACTCCTTTCTTACAAGTTCATAAGGAAATCCAGCTTCAAAATACTGAAAAAAACATGACCCAAGAATGTGATCAAAGACAGTATCAAAGAATGATCAAAGAGTTCTGCACAGGGGGAGGAATAACCCCATGCACCAGTACAGGTTAGGGGTTTACCAGCTGGAAAGCAGCTCCACAGAGAAGGACCTGCGAGTCCTGGTGGACAGCATGTTAACCTCCTGGGGATTTTTAGTCTGGAAAAGAGAAGACTGAAAGGGGATCTTATTAATGTGTATAAATATACGAGGGCTGGGTGTCAAGAAGAAAGGGGCAACCTCTTTTCACTTGTGCCTTGCAACAGGACAAAAAGCAATGGATGCAAGTTAGAGCACAGGGAGAACTTCTTTACTGTAAGGGTTTCAGAGCACTGGAATAGGCTCCCCAGAGAGGTTGCTGAGTCTCCTTCTCTGGACACTTTCAGGACCCATCTGGATGCATTCCCATGTAACCTGCCCTAGATTCTGTGGTCCTTCTCTGGCAGGGGGGTTGGACTTGATCTCCTGGGGTCCCTTACAATCCCTAACGTTCTATGACCTGGATAGAGGAACAGAGGCCACTGTCAGCGTTTGCTGACCACACAAAACTGGGAGGAGTGGCTGGCACACTGGAAGGCTGTGCTGCCATTCAGGGAGACCTGGACAAGCTGGAGAATTTGGCGGGGAAAAATGTAATGAAATATAATAAGGGCAAGTATAGAGTCTTGCACATGGGAAAGAACAACCCCAGGTAACCCCAGGATAGGTTCAGGACTGACCTGTTGGAGAGCAGTGTAGGGGAGAGGGACCTGGGGGTCCTGGTGGACAGCAGGATGAGCCAACAATGTGTCCTTGTGACTAAGAAGGCCAATGGCAACCTGGGGTGTATTAGAAAGGCTGTGGTTAGTAGGTCAAGAGATGTTCTCCTCCCCCTCTACTCTGCCCTGGTGAGGCCACATCTGGAATATTGCATCCAGTTCTGGCCCCTCAGTTCAAGAAGGACAGGGAACTGCTTGTAAGAGTCCAACTCAGAGCCACAAAGATGATTGAGGGGAACATCTCCCTTATGAGGAAAGGCTGAGGGAGCTGGGTCTCTTTGGATTGGAGGAGACTGAGGGGTGACCTCATTAATGTTTATAAATATGTAAAGAGTGAGTGTCAGGAGTATGGAGGCAGGCTCTTCTCAGTGACCTCCAATGATAGGAAAAGGGGCAATGGGTGGAAGCTGGAACATAGGAGATTTCATGTAAACATAAGGAGAATTTTTTTCATGGGGAGATAACACTGGAACAGGCTCCCCGAGGAGATTGTGGCATCTCCTTCTCTGGAGATGTTCAAAACCCACCTGGATGCATTCCTCTGTGACCTAATCTAGGTGACCCTGCTCTGGCAGGGGGCTGGACTAGATGATCTTTTGAGGTCCTATCCAACCGCTAACATTCTGTGATTCTGTAAACAGTCTGCCCAGGGATGTTGCAGAGTCTGCTTCTCTGGAGATACTAAAAATTGGCTGGATGCAGTTGGTGAACTTGCTTTAGCCAGGGGGGTTGGACTCGTTACTCTCCAAAGGTGACTTCCAACCTTTACTATTCTGCGATTCTATAATATTTTGAAGTGTTTACACTTTATACAAAGTTAAAAGCTTTTTTTGGGTGTACGCAATAATTGTCTTTGTTGGCCAGGTGTCTAAACCTTTGTTGAAAGACCATTGGAGGAAATCTAGAAGTAATTTGTTGATGATTTTATCTTGTATTTTAATGGTGCTCTGGACCATCAGTCACATACTAGAGTTAGTATGAGTTACACCGGGTAAACACAAACCAAAAAGGCAGTTTCTGGTTTAAAGATTCTGTATTGGTCTTGTATTCAATCAGTGTGGCAAATGACACAATTCAGAACCCACAAAACTCATGCATCTCTTAAATTTCGGTTGTAACTCAATAGACTGCATATTTCCCCCTGTTTTGTTATTTGTATGATTTTTGTTTTAAAATGATTTTTTCCAAAATAGTAGTTTCTCTCCTTTGAAATTCTGGTTTAAACACAATGATTTACAAATGTGCTTTTTTTACTATTTTCATAATTTGGTTTTAGCGATATGTTTTAGAAAATGTTACAGGATGAAACTGCTGATGAGAACAGAGGAGAAAAATGCACATAAGTGAAAAAATGCATAGCTTTTAACTTTTTCTGTTCATGACTTTCTAAATAGTTTCTTCTGTTGGCTGCTGTTTTGCTTTATACTAATGTCATCTCTGTTTCTTGGCATGGGCTTCTGCTCAAGGCTATTGTGAGTATGGCTTTCTATTTACTTAACAATACTTTCAGTTTATAGACATTTATTTGGTTTGTGGGATTTTTGTGGTTTTTTTTTAAGATACTTGCTTTGTGTAAAGTGAGTTTAAAATAAAATTTGCTTTGAAGCTTTTATTCAGTGAGTTTATTCAAATGTGATCTAATCAGAAAGTAGAATACTATAAGTTGTATGATAGTTTTTACTTATCTGTAATCAATAAAGATGAGAAACAGAAAAAGGGTAAAATTGCTGCTATACTTCAGTCAGAAACACTTCTTCAAATTTGGGGATGGGAATTTACTTCAACTAAGTTGATACATGTCTTCATGCAAATGGCATTGCAACATTGGTAGGACAGCTCTTCTAGCAAATTCTGCTGCACTTTCCCTTTTCAGGTTAGTTTATTAAGCCTAATTACAGAAGTACTGAAGAAATTAAAACAACAGCCATAGAATGTTGTATTTTTTGGGTATTGCTTTTATTTTTCTAGTTCCTAGGAAAATATTTGTAAAGTTATACAGCACTCTAATTTCAGGAAGGTCACACAGCTGTGGAGAGAAGAATTGCTACCACAGAGGATGGCTTTACAGTTGTGATCTAAAACTAAATGAAGTAAAAAGTTGGATTTTGGTCAGAATATCAAAATTATATGGTATAAAATAATTTTGAAATTATGCTAAAGCTTCACGGTATATTAAAATGTTTAACTTTCTATTTCAGTCAATTCTTCTGAAAAAGAAGCTTGAAGAACATCTGTAAGTATTGTGTTTGCCTATTTTATATACAACAAAGAGAAATTAGATAACAGGAATGTTTACAAATTGCAGTTCAGATATGCTTTTCATCTCATGGAAATTATCTGTGAAAGCAGTGAGTAATCAAGGAATCCTCATTTTGTGATGTTATAAAACATTGCTTAGCATTGTGTAAACATTTACTCAAGAGGAGTAAGTATTCTTATTCTAAGGAAATCATCTTAATGTAAACAAAATTAATTAGTTTACTTTTTAGTATACATTATGGCATAAAAGGTAACATTTTAGAAAACATTTTCAGTTTGTTCTGTTATTCCTGCACCTGTTTACTTCCCTAAAATGCAAGGAGCTGTTTGCTTTTTAAAGGGCTTCCAAAAAACCATAGTAATTTCTGTTGCCTTTCGATTTAACCATTCTTTTTCAATGCAGTCTTAGTTACAAGTAATCATTTTTAGGCATGCATTGTACTGTAAGTTCTAAATTGAGAATTCTAAATTTAGAACTCTAAGTTCTAAATTGAGTTTACAATTACCGGGAAAGAATCTGTTTGTTGTTACAGTTCTCCATATGCTGTAACACCTTTCACCTTATTTAACAAATATTTTCAGTGACATTTTCATTTGTCCTCATGCCTTACAGCAAAAAATCTATTGTGCTTTCAGAAATAAATCACTCTGAGGACTTTTTTTTATATTGCTTAATGTTCATTCAAGGACAGTAATAATATTGGAAAAAACAATATGTGCTTCTATGTTTTGTAACAGTGAGAAGCTCCATGAAGCTAACAATGAGCTACAGAAGAAACGAGCTATTATTGAAGATTTGGAACCAAGATGCAATAACAGTTGTGAGTTACTTGGACAATCTATTTCTTTTCTTTGTGAAAAGTTTCATGTGTAGGGTCTTTAATTATAATACTTATAGGAGGTACAAGATAATAAAAATTTACATTTTACATGTCTGTGGTATATATGTTGTTAGTTTAACTTGAAGCTGTGGTGACCAAAAAAGGTATTTCTAACACTTGAAGTGTAAGACTTCATGTTTCAGAGACCACCGTAGTAAGAAATTACAAGGGCCATAAAAATACCGATTCACTGCTACACCTGTCATTGAACTGTTCATAAGTGTTCTCTCCTAAGAGCCCAGTTTAGGATATCCTTGCTACCATCAACAGGTTGTTTTTACTTGCTGTATATATTCCTTCAGTGTGTTTTCAGAATTGTGTGGTGATTTGAGAAAATTTTCAGACAGTGGTCAGAGGACATAGGGTATATGCCATGTTGCTGAGATGCTATCCAGAACCCTGCATCCAGTTATTTTTTTTAGCACATTAATGCTACTTTTTTCCTGAAAAGTATTGAAGAAGGTATATTGTTTGTTTGTGGGGTTTTGTTTTTTGTTTTGTTTTGGGGTTTTTTGTTTGTTTGTTTGTTTTTTGGTGTTTTGTTTTGTTTTTTCAAGCCTACTTATAGAACAAGACAAAAGTTTGCAATCAGTGGCAGCTTTTCTGGTTTGTGCCAAAGCAATTTTGTCAAGAGATCAAGGAAGATAGAAATATTAGCTCAGTATTCACTACATACATCCTGTATCTAAGAAGATTTTTCATTTGTGTTGAGCTAAAATGGCAGAATAAGATATAAATTCCACATCTTAAGAAATGCTAAAACACTTGGAAGTGAGGTCCAGGTTCTTC
>JANIJG010004963.1:0-25883 GCA_024611175.1 Megaceryle torquata | reverse complement strand
CTAGGAAGTGCTGATTCCCTGCAAATTGTATCTGGTGACTATCTGCAGGCTACGAAAAAAAAAAACAAAACAAAACAAAACAAAAAACAAACAAACAAACAAACAAACAAAAAAAACACAAACAAAAAAACCAAACAAACAAAAAAAAACCACACCATAAATTAAGTTCTTGCTCTTTAATTGAAATACAGCAAATCCCTGTATTTTTAATAGCCTGCTTTCCCATATGGTATAACATCTATGTAGGAATTTCTAAGTGATATGATGCAGCAAGGCTGTGCTTAAAATAATAATAACAAGCTTATCTCAAGCCCATAGGATGCTGAGGGGTTCAATGTTGGGTGAAACGTCACCCTTGCAGAGGATAGGCTGAGGAATTTGTGTGCAGCGGGAGCTTGTGATCTGAGCACAGGGGTTTAGAAGAGGGCTGCATTTCATGACCTACAAAAGAGAAAAAAAAGAGATTTACATTCCAAATGTGCTGAGCAGCCCTTTCCCTTTAGTTATTAGAGGCACTTGGCATATAATTCATAATCGCCTAATGGCAGGGCAGTGGGGGGAGGTGCACTATTGCTGTTCAACATCAAAATCCTTTCAGGAACAGCAGTAACAGGGTTCTGCTCTTATTTATATCGTGACACTAAATGGCTGGCAGGAAGATACCAGCAATATCAGAATAAATAATTCAGTAAGTGTAACAGAAGGTCACAAAGACTAACAACCATGTTTCTATATCCTCTCCTTTTCTCTCCTCCCATGCTTTATTTACATGCTCTTTCTCTTCTGGTCTCCCCTAATCTCCTTTTTTTTTTTAATTATCTACACAAAAATATGGTTTAAAATGTAGCATTCCCATTTTTTTGCTTTGTAGCCTCCATCACTGATAGTTTTCCTCCATCTGTCCTTCCTCACTATCTTTCCTTTATATCCTTTCCCTTGTTTCTGTCCACTTTACATGGAGATCTGAACAATTTCTGGTTTCCATTATTATTTATCACTCACTAAGCTATGATTAGTATACTCAAAGGATCACTTTGTAATTTTTTTTCTAGTTCTTTAATAAAAATGGTAACTAGTCTAACGCAGAAAGCTGTTACCTGTAACACCTTGTGAAATCTGTTTTATGTCTATAGAAAATTTCATTTTAAAGTCTATAATTCAGCCATTTTTAAAATCCATTTAATGTGCATCATGTTGGTTTCTGTAGCTTATTAATCAAAATGTCATCTGGTATCAAGTCGAGTGCCTAAAAGAAGAGAAGGAATATTCAATCAACACTAGCGCCTTTATCAACAAAAAATAGTTTAATGAGATCTATTGTTATAAATCCATGTTGATTACCATTAATTAGCATCTTTGCATTTAATCTTTATTAATGAATTACATTTGCTGCCGCATTACTTTGCCTAGTCTTGCTCTATTTACACATTTCAAAAGTTTGAATAATATCAGCTTTCTCCTAGGTCTTTGATATTTCACCAGTATCCTGACAAATTCTAAAAATCACCATTTATATGAGTGGAAATTTCCTTAACCAGCTCTCTTAAAATGCATGGTATCAAATTACTCAGATCTATTTAATTAAAATGACTGACTTTATTAACTGTGCTCTGCCAACCCAAATTACTGCTGGAGAAGAAAGTATTTTGTTGTCATCATGTGGCAAGAATACCTCATTTAGCTTTTTTTCCAAACGAAGAATAAAAATAATTATTAAACATATCCTTGATTTCCACTTTCTTTTTAATCATTTCCATTTGGCAAAAGACAAATACTATTGTTAGCATTTCCATCATTAATATGCTTTGCTATTACAGAGTATATAATACTAATTTACTTGAAGTGTCTGGTTTTTAATAGCTTTTGGAGCTTTATTTGCTATATTAACTCAGCTGCACATAGCTTTCCCTTCTTGTACTTCTTTTCCTGTCCAGTTTTGCCATTCCTAGTTTCTAATTTCTCTATTTTTCAGTATGTTGCCTCTTCTTCTTCCTGCATTTGAGAAGAGGAATATTCATAATTTTTATTTCCCCCCACTTCTACTTGTCCCCATAGTGAAGTTATTGTAGTTGTTAACAGTATCATCTTCTTTCTCGTGTACAGAACCACAGATTTTTGCACACATGTAATAAAATATTGTCAATAAATTCCCAGTTACCTGTTAGGTTTGTTTAGATTTTATCTCCCAATTAATTTGATCATTATTGTCAACCTTGTGAAGTGTTACACGGTTCTTTCTCCTTTTGCCTTCAACCTTCAGGGCTTTAATTTTATTAGTACGCTTGCATAGTTCAGTGGGATCCATTTCTCAACAGGCAAATATCTACAACTATTCTGTACTTGCCTGTCTCTGTGTACCCAGTTGCAGACAAGCAGAGCACGATGATGCTCATGCAGAAGGGGTAGGAAACATACCAGACCTACTCTTCCAATGCTAGGCCATCAAGAAAAGACTTCACAGGCCTGAACATGCTGTCATGTCTCCGTACAGTCTGACATCCCCCCCCCGTGCCGTTATCACTGACGGTCCTGACAGTCAGCAGCCTGACTCTAACTTAAATCCCCCATACACAACTACAGAGTCATCAAAGTGTACTGAGAGCTATGAATCTGTGCTGAAAGGAACAATTTAAGTGAGTTAAGCAGAATGATTGAAGTCACCCCTAGCTATGCAGTGCTCTGCCACCCGTGGGTAAAGCAGGAAAGTTTTGTAAGCAAATCCCTTCCCAGCACACAGGCTTAGTCATCAGTGAAAGCTGCTGGCTTGCTCCCATCCCAACTGTGGTTCAGCTACTGCTCAGAGGTCAGCTCTGCAGGCACTTGATAAAGCTTCAATTAAGTGCTGTTCTTGCAGCACTTGCTGATTTACACGTCTTCTGCCCGCATCGGCCATTTTGCTGAACAAGCCCGCGTAACGGCACTGACCGCACGCACACGACTGTCAAACTTTCCCTGCCTACAGCAGGAATTAAGCTTCTCAAGCCTGGGCGTCATCAGGCAGTTTAAAATAAATAATAACATTCAAATGAAGTTTTTTAAAGAGTGGGGAGAATAGAGCTGCAGAGGGCATAGTACAAATATTACTATAGATACTTGAACTATCCCAGGCAGTTTCTGAGCTGCATTTCCTTGTGCAGATGTGCATGTCTGCATTTAGATAACTACATTTAAATAACTGGTATGAAAATTTCCCTGGCATGAAGATCATGGTAAACTTCTCCAGCCTGTGTAACAGCCTGGCAGAGAGGTTTTGATCGAAAGGCCTGACCTTACCTGCTCATTAACAGGGGTTGCACTTAACTGCAGAGAGCAGCTCTTACCAAAGCATTGCACTCGCGTTCAATTGCCTAAGCTACAAGTCAAAGTGGAAAGTGACTCATAATGATTGCAAATCCCTCTGGGAAAAGTGAAAAAGTAACAAGCATAGGACAATAGAAATTATTTGGTCAACATAATGTGCATTGAGGAAGACCTGTGTTATTTATTTGTGAGTGACACTGTTTGAAAGGGGATGTTTACAATTTGTATGAGTTCTGCAGAGGTAGAAATGTTAGAGGCATTATTGGGCTATCCAAGGAAAGACCCAACTTTTCGTTTGTAAAGGTAGTTGTATGAATTGATATAAAGTCTCAGATTATTTTTCCTTGGACATTTTGGGGCAGTGGTTCAGAATAACAACCTTAAAAAATCCACTTGAAAAGGCACAACATCTTCTTCCTTGCCAGTAGTATAGTAAAGAAACAAATGAACATCATTTTTACTCCCTCCTCAGAAAAAAAATAACATTTCCCAGCCAAACAAGCAAGTGGAATTTGGCAAGACTGAATTGCTGACATGCTTTTGTTATACCAACAAATAAAACGTTTACTGCAAGTGCTACATGGCACTTGCCTTGTATGTAGGTCATTTTCTCTAGGCAAACCTCCTGCTCAGCTCAAGGAAGTATTTCAGGAGACTCACATGGCAGTGAACCTGTGCAAGAAGGAGTGATTAGTAAGCTCCTGGGCGGTTTGGTCTAGAAGGCCTTTCTCCATTTTTTCCTCAAGTCTTTTAAGAAGCAAAAAATAATGCTGGGCAAAATCTGTGTCCCGCTGAAGTAAAAGGCTTTCTTGCTTCCAACTTCAGCAAGAATGTCTTTGCTCCCCTGGACTTAAAAGCAGTTTTGCTTGAGCAAGAACAGTGTAAAAGCTATGTGTGATCTTCAGCACATTGCCCTGGGCTAACTCCAGGGAACTCCGTCCTCTCAAAGCCCAGCTGCAGACATGAGAGCTTATTTAACACTACTTTAAAATGCAAATTACAGCAGCATGCTCATCACATGCCTATGGATTCACTAACATGGAAATATGCACAGTCCTGGAATACCCGTGATCTAAGGAGGCTCACCAGAGCCAGAATGCTGAGAGTTAAGAGTGAAAACCCCAGATAAGGGCCCATCCTGAACTTATGCAACAAAGAGCAGGCTATAAGCAGGGATTTGCTCTGATTTTTCATGCTTTTCTGTTTAAGTCAGAATCACAAACCTCATTTTAATATGGATTTTCTACAGGCTCACCAACAGAAGAACTGACAGACTGCCATGAATTCCAAGGACATAAATATGTCCGGGGGCTGTGATGACCAGAGCCAATACAGTAAATTATTACTCTAGCAGATGACTTCTCAGTGCTGCATTTTGCAGAAGCAATCTGAGTGCTGATTATTCCAGGTAGCAAAGTTTTAAAAAAACCATGGCACCGTGATGACTCTCACGATTTTGGCAACTTCCACCTGACCTGACATGTTGATGGCACCCCCAGCCTGAGTTCATTTGAAGGGGTTAACTTCAAGAAGCTCTTGCATCCTCTCACATACTCCTCTCTGCACATGCCCTGTGTTAGTCATAACCTCCTAGCAAAGCTGTATGCTTTGATACAAGCTATACTCTTCCCATAACAGTAAAAGGGACATGCTCAGTTATCTGTCCTCACCCCTGATGGAAACAAGCTGGTCCCTGCAGTATTTTCACAAGAGCTGTGTCCCATCTAATACTAAGTGTCACTTGTAATAGCTGTTTTTATTTCCCCAAATGACTTTTGCAGCCCTGCAGCTGAAGTCATCTGAAACCACTCGATTGGAGTTCGAAGGGCCCTTGATGTTATCAGTGAGCTGAGCCATTGCTTTTGTGCCTCAGCCACTGTTTTCCCTTTCCATCGTTCACTGAGATGTACGTGCAGCTCCAAATGAACCAGTCAGTCAAATGCGGTGAAGCTATCAAACGTACTGCTCCTCTTCCTCAGTGGAAGAAGACCCACTAATGTCAAGGGAATACCTAGGTAACTGCAGCTCCTAGAAGGATTTAGGGCCTCTGCAATGCATGACAAAGCTGTCATTAAAGCCCCAGAGCAGTACTGGCATCTTGAAAAAGGCAAAGATAGTAGCGTAAACAATGAGGAGGTCTTGGTTTACTATAAATTATTCCCAGCATACCACAGCGCACTCTTGAGCTTCCTGAATTCGCTGGCATCGGCAACACTCGTATCCCTTGGAGGAATTGCTGCATTATTCAAAAGCTCAATTACATAAACTTATTCAGGGTTCCTTATGATGCTGGACTACAAGGCTTAGGCTGTACATTGATTTGTCTCCTCCTCCCTGCCCACCTCGAGGCCTCCTCTCCCATTTCATGTAGACTGGCTTCCTGGATTGCAGAGGGAACAGTCTCAAGGTCATACCATGATGCTTCAGTATGGCTCAGCTATGAAAAAATGTATGTAGCCCAAAATATTGTTTAAAAGCAATAGACTGAAAATAATGCCCGTGGC
The DNA here is from genome assembly GCA_024611175.1 of Megaceryle torquata. Lineage (NCBI taxonomy): Eukaryota > Metazoa > Chordata > Aves > Coraciiformes > Cerylidae > Megaceryle > Megaceryle torquata. The sequence continues at coordinate 20,079 of JANIJG010004963.1, read as the reverse complement.
CAGATGGATTTATTTAAAACACAGGGGTATAGATACGCTTTTAAAAACTACGTGTACTTCACTGGTTAAAACAATGAGAACAAATGAGGCTGTGATCTGTCAAGTGATCCTTCATCACTCCCAGCACAGGTCCGTAATCCTTCAATTGTTATTATGCAAAGGAATATTACATTGATCCTGTAAAATATCTCTGATTGGATCAACGTTATTTTCTCTCGCATTGACAAGGTCTTACCAGAGAATGACTATAATTCCACTGCTAACACTGTCTTAGTGAAATCCCCCTATAAATCCTCCAAGCAGCACTGTTAGTAATACCTTTATTAGACTAACTAAACAAGATATTTATATGCAGGGCTTTCCAAAGGACTCTGGCTTTCTGCTTCAGCTTCTGGAGGAAAACTTGATCAAAAGTGCTTTGCTTGATCAAAAAACTTGATCAAAATGCTCCGCTTGAAGACTTGCCCTCAAGGAGGCTCTGCAGAGATGTAAGTGGAAGGTGAAATTACACTTTTGAGATTCACAAGGTTAGTCACAAATTTGGCCTTGTCCTGTCCACACTACAACAAGGACCCATATGCATCTTTGGCAGAAAAATCTGAGTCTGGTTCATGGGCAGGATTGGAGTTTGGGGTCTCCTCACACCTTCCATAAGCTTGCTGTCAGTACAACAGTTTGCTAACAGTCAAAGGGGAAACACGTTCTTTATGTACCTGCCATCATTTCAATATTTGTTCAAGGCCAAATCCTGGCCTTCACACTCAACACAAGACCTGCTCCCCTTCTATCCACTTCCATCTCCTCTCACCGGTGCTTCTGTTCCCCTCCTCTTTTCCCCAACTTTCATTGTATAAATCTCCTCTAATTTTGTCTCCATTTTCTTTTCTCCACATCTCCAAGCTTTCAGTCCCAATGGTTTCCTTCCCACACTGACCTCCTCTTCATCACTGAAGTTGAATTGTCATGTTCTGGCTAGAAATGTGATAACTCTGACGAGATGAATGGCAGACTCCAGCGATCACCTTGCCAAGTAATTTTTTTCAGGCTGCCTGAGTGCTCAGATACTCACTGCATCTCCTCTTTCCCTTGGTTCATTTCTATAAAGTTACCTCTCCAGCTGTGAGAGCTACAAATGTACCTCTGTCTTACCTTCCTAAACCTTTAAATAGAAGCATAAGAATAATGAATAAATAAAGTACTGTGTCTAACATAAAACTCGAGCGCAGCTGAAAGACCAGTATATACAGGCACATAAAAATTAGCAGATGAAAAAGCTATGAAGACAGAAAAATATCAAAGAAACAGCATGGCAGACAACATGCCTTCTAAAATCCTTTGAAACCAGGTTGGCATCTGTGATGAGTAAATTCTGGCTCTTATAAGTTTCATGGGAATACTTTCTCCATACTCTGTAGAGGAATATACTGAACTATCAGAGGAGTCACTTCTCAGCTCCCAGGCCCTTGGAAACAAGGGAAAAATAATTTATATTAGCCTTTGAAAAGGAACAGCCTGGCACTAAAAGAAGCTGTTAATGACTACAGAGAGGACTCCTAACCTATGTCCTTCATTCACATCCAGTTTTTTACATGTTGCCTCTACCTTCTGGTTCAACTATCTGTGCACCAGATGCCTGCACCGTGATATAAACTTTGAAGGTCATTGCCATAGCTGTGATGGATAGCAAAACTTTCTCAAATGAAAACTTATACTCAGCAGCACTGACCTTCCTTAAGGGGTAGATTCTGTGATAAATGCTGTGGCTGAGAAATTGCACCACACAGACAGCCCAGCCTGTGTGCCCTGATGGTCTTGGTTAATATATTGTCAGATCGACAGTGTTCAAGATGCACGATACAAGCTCAAGGACTCCCACCTGTTCATCAGCCAGGCTCCACCAAATCTGCCAGAAAGTTTCTATGGCCTCTTCCAACACCATAAATAATGATACGCTCCTGCTCTGGAGGAGGGGTGTAGGTCAAACTGCATTTTAGCACAGACCAAAATTCTGGAAAGAAAGTGTTGAAAAGAATGGAGAACCACTCATATCTGATCCCTGTTAGGACCAAGTCCTACCCTGGTGTAAACTGCCACCAGGAGGGATAGAAATGGGGCAGTTTGTGCCCTATTGAGAGCTGGACAGTTGGATCTCGTTTCAAAACATGGACCCTAAAGACATACAGTAAAACATTATCACAAGCAGCCTGAAAAGTTGTAGTCCTCAGAGGAGGTATTTCTGCACCTAACTCGTGTGCCCAAGATGAACACTCCAATGACTTACTTTTCTTGGTGACAGGACAGTGTACCATCCTGCCACAGCGATCAAGTGCAGGTCACCTCAAACTGCAGATTCAGGAAGTCCCCAAAAGCCATGAACTACATTCAAAGGGGGGAGAATATTTAAAGAAGACATGCCCTTCCAGTCATCCTAACACTACCAGCCAAAAACGACCCCCTGGTTGAAGTACAGAAACATTACCAAATGGATGCCACAACCCCTTGGTTCGAGGCAAGGCTGGCAGCAGGAGAAGCAGAGCTTGGGCCTGAAGACTTGCCCATGCGTCAGCACTGCAGGCAATGTTATGCTAAGAGAAATCCTGCTTCTTTCTCCTTTCTCAATCTTTGCACATGCACAGAAAAAGAAGACTTTGGTGCTGAAGAGTTCATCTGCTCCTGGTGCTTCTTCTCCATCTGAAGGCACTAACAATGCAATCAGTTGCTGTGTCACGGGGGGGATGCTAAGCATAACAGATGAACGAGAGGGAGAAAGATGTGCCACCAGTTCTGATGTGGCACACAGTGCAGGGGATGGGGGCTGCAGGATGGGACGGGATTGCTAACTGCAGGGATAAGAAAGAAAGGTTGGGGGAAAGGCAGAAGCCGTCTCTGCAGTGTCATTGCTGTCATTATAAGGCAAGACCTTACACTGACATACACCTCCCTCCAACCATTCCAAGTAGCATCTCACACCTTCCTTTGAAGACACTTAAAAAATTTGCCCCACTTTTCCCTTTTAAACCTCCTAGATTTGAATCAAGTCCCTGTGCTTTCTCCAAACTGAAGTTTCCAAGTCCTGAGGCAAAGATAGTGCGCAAGCCCATTCTGCAGCTACTTCATCACTGGGAAATATGGACATTAGGGAGTGGTCAGTGTGAGATGGTGGTGTCATGCTCCCATCCCTACAAAGCTGATACCACTGCTGGGAGTCTGTGGCTACCTCTACCAGTTTCCCACCATGACCAATGAATTACAAGGAGTAGCGTTTGAAAACTGGAGGCTCCTGAGGTCACCAGGTAGAAAAGACTCCTTCCCTCCTGGATACAAAATATTATTTCACAGAAAAAGGACGGCTCAAGTCTAGATAAATGAGCATAGAAAAACATTTAGCTCTGCCCTTGTTCCAAACTCTCAGCAGCACATAGTACCTTAGCATAATGTCCCTCTGCCATAGATATGCACCTCCTAAAAAGCAGCTGTCTGACATGCACACAGCTTAGCTCACTGCTCCCACATATGTGACATGCCCATAGAGGTAACAACCTCCAGTCTCTCTCTCTTGGTCTCTGCCATCACCCTTTCCCCTCCAGCCCTAGCAGAACAGAGGCTGCTCTCTTCGTTAGGCTGTGGTCTTTCCTCAACAAAAGCAGAAAAAAATTCCCCCTCTGATCCACCTTAGATAGAAGCCTCCTTCTCCAGGTATTCAGGCACAGAGTTGGGTAACACTTTCTTCCAGGAATGCAAAAGGCAGCTTTGCTACAAGGATTCTCAGACAAGGTTTCCTGAACATCCAGACAGGCAGTGCATCCCAGCTCCTCTTGCTCCATACTAAGTCCTACTTCCACCATTTCTAGGAGATGAACTATAGCCCAGAAGGCCATCCCAGATGATGCTTTCCTACCCTGAGCACTGTGAAGCCTTTCTGTTCCCTGTGAGGCCCTTCCCCGAAACTTCTGTGAGAATTGTGGCTTTGTTGCTGCACTCACAACTGAACAAAACCCAGGAGTGGGTGCCTTTAGCCCTCCTAAGCTTGCGGATCCTGTGGCAAAATCCTTCCTGCTACAAGGAAACTCACCCAGCATCACCAGCTAAATGGCCAAACATTTTGTGAACTGAAACATACACCTCATGGTAATTTAAATATGTGGAGATTTTAGTATTAAATATGTGGAGAGTTTAATTCCACTGCTGCCACCCATCCCAAATGTTTAAATATAGTGTGAAAATTCTTTTATTTTATATAAATTATTGTAATGAAGAAGTTGAAGGCTTTGCATTTTCCTGGCTTATGAATATAAGTGGCTGACAATCTAACAGGTCTTTGTTGTCGTTGTGCTAAGGCAACATGAAATGAAAGCAGACAGGGGAGCCAGGAAACAAAGACCCTGTTAACTGCATTATCTAAAGGAAAGCTATGTAAAATGTGCATTAACTGCACACAGTCCTCATCCCTGGTCCTTCCTGGATGTGTGGGGTGTCACAAGAAGGATACAAAGTGCAGCTCAGATCTAGATGAAAAAGACAAAGCAGATGGGATGGTGCACCTGGATTTGTCTTACGTCCTCTCTCACCAGACACCCATGGCTGGTATCAGGCAGCCTGGTGACAAACACTCCTTCCATCAGGTCCTGCTTGATACACAGCTGAATATGCTCTTCCTTGGGGGAAAAAAGAGGAATTAATAGTAAAAATAAATTAATCCTTCACAGTCCTATAGCATGTTTCACAAGGACACAGCACTAGAAAGAACTGTGTTCATTTTTCTCACATAACAGGCAAGTATATCATATAATCCCTCTTCCTAAATATATCCATCTTTATCCTTAAAACCTGTTAGATGTGCTGTGGCCTCATCACTCCTTTCAGAGCCCCATTTCAGCACAGCTTCCAGACTACATGTATTCATGGCCCTCACACACACTCTTTTCCCCACTTATGTTGTCCTTAGCTTAAACACATCTTCCCCCTCGCCTGTGTTTAACTCCCTTTCTTCTGGATAACAATTATATTTGTAAAATAGTTTTTCCATGCTGCTCCTCACCCTAGCAACCTCACTCTGGACCTACTCCGAATTCCTCTTTCTCAGAGACCATTTACAAGAATAGCAAAGATTATAACAGAGAATACTTGATTAACACCTTACCCATGACTTTAACATTTATCTACTTGAAATATCTGCCCACCTCTGTTCTTCAATCACATCCACCTTTCTACTGGTTGTGGCTCCACCACTCTCTGTCTGCACTTCAAGACAGGTGCACCTCAATGGACCCCTTTTCTCCACTGAGCTGTTCTCTGTGGTCACATACCAACTGCATGTTGGGTGAGATTCAGGTATGTACCTTTGCTACCCTAAAAGGAAACCCGCTGCAGTACCTGGGCAAGGAGGAAGCTGTCTGAGCCCCAGTCTCCTCATAGCCTGCAGGTCTGAGGGACCAGAATTTCAGCGTGCAACAGAGAAGTCATTTGCCCAACAATGTAAATATGTCCTCCATGACAACAGAAGTTTGCACTGAAAGAAATTTCACCTGTCCTATCACCCAGTCCTCAACATTACCCAGTTCTTCATAAATATTATTCCAGGCCTTCTTTCTCTTGACAATGTCTCACTGTGGCAGCAGCAAATGACTTTAGTTCACTCCTTTGTGGGCAGCCCAGTGAGAGCGATCATCTCGCCTTACAGACCCTGCTCCAGTATCATTAATGGCATTAATAAATAAGGTTGGTCCCCTACTCTAAGAACTCTCCTGTTGACCTCTATCTTGATACTCCTCTCTGCACTTGTTGCTTTCCTATGGTCCGTTCCTTAAACACACTGTAAATTGTGCACCAATTACCTTAACACTGTAACAAACCATTTCCTTAGGGGTATAATATAAAACTAAGAATATAAAAAAATAATGAAATTCCTGTAACTTAAGTCTAGGGCATGTCCATGTCTTGAAACCCAGTTACCCTTCTAGCAAAATATGTCAGGGTAGTTTGGCACACTTCAAATAAAAAAACATATGTTGCATGCTTATTTCATTTCCCTCCATGACATTTAATTAATGTTTCCTTTAGAACTTACTTTAACTCTGCTTGGTATTATTATGATTAAACTAAAAGGTCCGCTGTGGCCCAGGCAACTTTTTCTCCTTTCTTTAAATATAGATTTGCTACTTTTCATTCCTAATGTACCATACTAATTAGACAGATTTATAGAAAATCCTTTCTACTGGTCCTGCAATGTCACATACCATATCTTTCAGAAGCCTGAGATGGAAATCATCCAACTTCCCAATTTGAGCCCATTAAGCTATTTGAGTTTTTCCATTTCCCCTGCACCTGTTAGCTGGCTCGCTGTCTCTGACCAGTGTAACATTCCTCCCTATCTCTTTAACCATTATGGAATATCATATGAGCAGAACTGGGTAATCTTGAGGACTGGTGAATAGAAAAGGGATAAAATTTAACACAAAATACCAGCTCATGCAGTTAGGAACTAACAATGAGAAATTTCTTTCCAATGTGAACTCTTGTCCTGCGAGATATTTGCACTGTCATCTGTGTAAAACAGGAATAATTCCACTCTTCAGAAATGCTTTATGGTTAAGGATCAAGAAGTGCAGTATTCAGATACTCTCTCAATGGGAACCACCTAAGTACCTAACACAAAGCAATGCAATCGGATCATCAGCTACCCCTTCAGCATCACCCCTTCAAAGTCAGACTAGTGACCTTAATTTACACCTTTAACATCCGACTGAAAAATGCTTTTGTTTCTGCTTGTTTGTTTGTTTCTGTTATAATAATCACGTCATTAAATGACCACTGGGCAGAAAGCAAAATTATCTACATTTCAAAGGCTCTTTTGCATATTCAAAGATATGTACCAATTAATGGAGACACAAAGACAAGCATTGTACAGTCTTATTTAAGCAGAAAGATCTTTTCCAATAGCTTCTCTTACCTGATAAAATTAGCATAACTGTTTCATCCTATTAGAGAGTCTAGAAATACATTTAGGAAGGTTTTTATTTAAATGTCTGTTGTTAAAACTCAAAATCAGCTAAAGGTCTCATAACTAAAAAAGGGCTATAACAAGACATTGTCGGTGACTTGAACTCACTCTGGTGGAATATCTTAATGGGACCCACTGCGCCATATATATGGGACACCCTGGAACCTCTGTCCCTTTACAGTGTTCCAGCTTATGGTAAGAAACAAAAGAATCCCAGGGCACTTTTGAACAGGTAGGTCAGACACTTACTTACACCAGAGATGGCACAGGGGGATGAAAGGGTTTCAGAGCCTGAGCGCATTCCCTGTCATCTGACAAGAGATGCCGACAATCACACAGCTCAGGACATGTAGTTTCCTTCCCAACATCGACTGAAGAGTCCCTCTGAAGTAGAGCTGCTGAGAAAAGCAGGTGGGGATACCACAAAGATGCTCTCAGCTCTGATTTAAGGGGGTGTGACAGGTTCCCAGCTTCTCCAGCACCCCCAAAGCACATTAGGCTACTGGTCTTTGTTCCAAGGTTGCATCTTCGCTGGAGTCAGAAACAGAAGTGGGCACAGACAACAGCAGGACACTCAATAAGGAGAAATCTGACCAGGGCCCCAAAAGAGCAGTACCTGACATGTGACAGTTTGCCATGGGGTCTGAATTACTTCTGAGCCAAGACTCCCTAGTTGGCCTGACATTCATTGGAGAGACTGCAATGATTGAAGTGCAGAAACACTGGGATGAGAACACAACAGGCTGAGAAGACCTTTTCCATAAAAGTCCCTCAGCTCTGTAAATACCTTTCACCACCCACCCCACTTTGTGGAAAGTATCCTGAGTTTGTAGTTAATACTTGTTTATCTGCACTGGAGATTCAGTCTGAGACTGGAGTGTGGTTGTTCCAAACACTGGACAAACCCGATGACTTCTGGTGGGAGCACCATGCTGACACCTCTGTAAGGTTACACAGGATGAACTCACAGCATGAAGACGGAGTAAATTATAGAAGAATCAGTGGTATTGCCCCTTACGCTTTATCTTTTAGTGTGTTCTCCATTCAATCTACAACACTATTTGATCCTGTCAGTCATGAAAAAGATGGGGCTTCACACTGGGCTCTGTGTTTTAACCCCGTCCTCCTGTTTCACTGCTTGGACCATCCCCTGGAGTCCCCATCAGTCACCACCTTCACACTAAGCTTGTTTGGTCATTCTGTCCCCTCAGATCGTCAGTATTAAGGACTCCTCACCTGCTTGCAGTCTTTTATCACCCTCTTTATTATTTCTTTCCTTTCTTCACGTGCTGAAGTTATCCATGCTGCACTCCTTTCTTTATAGACCTTTTGACCTGCATTCCCCTATCTACTCCTGCCCTGCTATTCCAATTCCCAACTGACCCATACCAGTCCATCTCTGCTATGTCTCCCGCAGCAGAGCATTTTTAATGGGACCTCCGCTACCTGGCTAAATTTCTCCACTATAAATGCACTGTTCTGCCATTCAGTTCTGCTCATTTCCTAGACTTACTACTCCAGTTCAGCTCAGTTAAATCTCAGACTCACAGTCCTAGTCAACTCTTTGCCACATTTGGCTCATTCCTCAGACCCTCCCACCCCCTCCAGCCCCCACTTCAGCTGCTACACAGTATTTCACCCAGTTCTTCTATGACAAAATGACAAACTATGATCTTCCTCTTCCAGTAGCTTCGTGTTCTGTTTCCTCTTCCACTCTTACAACTCCTTCCTCATTCTTCTCTCCCACAGATGAAAAACCCCCTATGCAGCTCTCTTCCTTCAATTCTTTTGCCACCAAGCCAGCCTTATCCTGTCTCCTGACTTTCCTTAGGGCTGCTCTTGTCCTCTCCTTCTTTCTTCTCCTTGACCTCTTTTGTCCCTCTTTCTCTTCACTCTCATAATGCAAGTGCCATTCAATCTCTTTCCTCAAAAATATTCTCACCTCAAAACATTCTTTCATCTTAAAACATTTATTTTCCTCTCTAAATACTGTGTCTGGTTTTCTTCTCACTTTCTTCACCAAATATACCAGATACAAACACCTCCTGGGGTCATCCCCACCAGTTCAGTGCAGCTTCCTCTCTCTTGCAACTGCTTCTGCCAAAATCTCTAATTAACGTACTGGGCAAACCAGCATAGTCTGAATACTCTGTTCTCATCTGCTGTAGCATGTCAGCTACCTTCAGTAGTCTCCTGGGCTCTTTTAACCTGAAATGGTGTCTTTCTTCACCTGCTGTGACACATTACTCACTGCTCTTGCACCACCTTTGAATCTGCTCCTTTTCCATGTCCTTCAGAAGACACTTTTCCTCTTCCAGCTCTGCCAGAAGTTCAAGGGACTTTTCTCTTTCTGTATTTTACTCTGTGGTAATTTCTATCACAAACACAGATTCCACTACCATCTCCATGCAGCAGTTTTCATTCTAACACAAACTTGTCTCCCTAAGTCCATACCCACAGTCTCTCTAGTACTGTCTCATGGACATAAAGATATAAAACTGAACTCATCATAGCTGAAATAGAGCTCCTAATGTTCTTCTCCCTTCTTTACTGTATGCTCTCTTCAGTGACCTCCCTTTTGATCATAACAGCCAACACTAGTGCTTTCCTTGTTCTGGTCAACAACTGGAGCAACAGCTTCATCTCATGTCTCTCACTATATCCATAGATCCTGGGGATGTCTAAAGTTTGCATGTTCTTTCTCCATCCTGGCTCTCATTATCACATGTCTTTATTACTATAATATTTCTTTTCCTGACCTTTACAAATATGATCTTGCCCTCCATGTATCCATTCAGGGTGCTGCTAGAAATAATGTTCTCCTAAGTCATCACTCTGACCATGTCGTTTCTCTTAGCAGTTGTAGACTGCTGTCCCAATATCTATCTCATTAGTGTAATCTACTTGTCTTCATTAAGGAAATGTCAGCTTCTTCCTACAGTCAGCCAAACAGGTCAATCCCCTCACCTACTTATTAATTTTTCAAGCAGACATAACCCATGACTTTTCTGGTGCCATCCCTCATTCTCTGGAAGATCGTCTTGTAAATATCTGCACCTCTTGGTCATGATTCTTCTTTACAACTCTTCTAGGAATCCTACATTTTGTGGTGCTTAGCCTGCTGAGTTTTAAAACCACTACTGGTCACACTGAACATAATTACCTCATCACCACCCTGTACCCTCTCAGAAAGCTGCATTACTTGCTAATATTTAAAATGCAGCAACATGTCAAAAGGATGGGGACATTTTTATGATCCATGATTTCAGATGCATGATTAAGGCCCATAAATCCTATGGCAGAACTCTTAACTAGTTTTAATAATAATGAACAAAATCCCTATTATACTGCTACTCAGCTGAGGTACAAGAGATTAAGTCACTTGCCTCAGGTTATGAAGAAAGACTATGGCAGAGCTCGGACTGAATTCTGGCTTTGTAAACCCTGCCCTATCTGTTCACACAGTTATCTGCAAAGGATTATGATTTCAGCAGCCTCAGCTGGCCAGTACTGAATATATATTTGTGGAAGAATCAGGCCTTATGAGAAAGAAAAATGGGGACATTTCTATTGTATAGTCTGATTTCTCTCCTGCAGAGAAAATAAGTTAGTTTATATTCTTTTCTTTTAAGTGGATTCTATGTTGAATGGTGTGTTAAGGGCACTTGGATTCCAGAATCCACGTTCTTGACTTATTTCTTCCTTAAGAACCAAGAAATACCATTTTGTTTCTTTCTTTTCCTCTTAAAGAGGTGAAGAGACTTTCAGCAACACTTTTTAGCAATGAGCCATTAAGCAACTTACATTATAAATGATTTTCATTATTTTTTCAGAACCTACAAAACATAAAGTCTTCTTCCTCACTCACTGGCTCTGCAATAGTTAATGAACTCATCCCACTCTTGAAGTTATTCTGAGTGCACAGAATGACTTTTTCAATGAGAAAAAGCAATATTAATATGGATTTTTATTGCTGGAGATGGCAAAATAGTTCAGATCATTTAATCTCTATTTAAATAAAATAATCCTTCCTAGTTTTATTTTTACAGTAAACAGAACACATCTGCACTCAAATCTTTTCTCTACACTTTTAAAAAAGATTTTAAGCAATAGGCAGAAAGCATTGAAATGCTGAGATTTCTCAAAAGGATTTGGATGCTCAATTAAATGAACGGGAATTAAGCATGCAGTCCTGCAGGCAGCCCTGCAAATATCAGTTTCCCTTGAGAAGGGCATGATCCCATCATTTTTACTCAGGCAAAATTTCCATTTGTCTTCACTGGCAATTTTGCTTGAAAGCCAACAGCTTGATTGAAATTTGCCCTTTAAAACAGCATGATTAAAACCAGTTGCAGCTCTGTTCAATTACATACATGTTCTTCTTATTTTTAGCAGATATATATTACCACACTAATTATCTCAGATGTGTCAGAGGAACATGTTAGGTTCTTATTACTTGTGGTATAGATACTTCTTAATGAATTGCTATATAAGTTTGATGCAATTAAAGTATTAAAATTGTTTATTTAAAATATGATGGGCCAAATCCTCCTGGAACTCACACGCGTGAAACACCAGTGATTTCATCCACTAAATTATTTTAGGAAATCTCTGAACAAGAGGATGGCTTTGCCGTACCTTAGAAACATGCAGCTGTTTAACTTCCAATCTCCATTGACAAAGAATTATTATGGCATCAAAAATGGTGAAGGCTAAATACCTGGGTAGCCTAAGATTCAATTCAAAGGCTACTTGAATTTCACTGGATCCCTCCAGCAGTATTCTGCTGCGATAGAAGGGGGCACAGACCTTGCATTGGCCTTTCTATCCAGGGACAATTTTAACCTCATAGGAAACAGTAAAGGCCTGAACTTGCTGCATCACCACGTTCAATAAAACATTTCCTATTGACTTCACTAGCACCAGAACTGAGACTTCCATAAAGTCCCTTTTATAATGAATCCATTTGGAAAATGGTTGCAATTCCAAGCACACATTTTAAACAAAGCATTTGGATACTTTAATATATGAAGCATACATGAAAAAATGGCTGTCCTAATTTACCTGGCAAAACCACTGCATTTTAAAAGTCAAATATACAGCATTACAAGGTATTGCAAATGGTTTTATGAAAATAAATCTTTTTACTCCTAAGGATAGCTGCAAATAGCCCCTCTTCAGGCTTTTCCAATTGTGTATAAATAATCTCTAGTGACAGTCAGAGCAGTCCTGTTAAGCCTTTCTTCCTCAGTTGTGCCATGTATCTGACAAACCAAAACAGAGAATGCTTTCATCCCAGAAATCTTGACTATTATTTGGGGTGGAGGTAGGCTGCACAGGAATTGCTTGGTTGTTTTTTTTTCAGGGGTGGCATAGGCTAAGTATACTCGCAATAAAATGTTTTTCAAATAGGCTATTTACTATTACTTCCATGGATCTTGGGGAAAGAAGAAAGGTCAAAGGGGGATTGAAAAAAATAAGGTCATTGTAATTGGTTTGGGGTTTTTTTGTTGTTGGTTTTTTGGTTGGTTGGGTTGGGTTGGTTTTTTGTTTTGGTGGTGGTGGTGGGTTTTTTTATTTTTTTTTTTTTTAATAGAATTGTATCGCAATTGAATGGCAGGCAGCAGAGCCCCATCCAGACAGGTTTAACTGGCAATCTTCCAAAAGCAAGATGAAAGGTCCTTTAAGTAGTAATTGTCTAAATGGAACAGACTCCGGTTATTGTGCAACTTCTTCATCTACTTTATTGTACCTTTATAATTAAATGATGTAATTTCTTTTTTTCCTTTCTTGTTTTCCTCTCGATTAGTGCAGGAAAGCATCTGAGCAATGTTGCCATAGGATGCAGACAGACTCTGTGGCTCCCAGATATCTTTCTGGGTCACTAGAAGTCACACAGAAGGAGTTGGTGAGCTGCTGGTTGCCAAAGCAGTACAAAAACTCTGCCTTCTCCCAGCCACAAGCAGACACTTACCTGCATTCCAACTCTCTGCTTCGTTAGTGGTGGAGGTGGTTGGTTCACTGGGGTATTTTAGTAGGGTGAGGGAATGACACTTTTGCTAGAAACTCAGCGGTAAACAGGCAAACAGTAAATCTAATAGGATATAGGGAATACAATATTCAAAGGGGTGTTAAGCAGCAGGACTATTTGACTCACAGAGGAGAACGAACAGGCACCTGAGAACTGGAAGAAGCTTAGAGTACTGTGATGAACAAACCCAGAGACAGCATTTCTTGCCTCTGCAAGGCTTTAGGGATCAGGAGTGAAATTCTGACCCTGCGATGCTAAAAAACTTGATCAGATGTGAAAGCAGAATCAGAAGACCAACTCTGTAAGCTCTTTCTTTTTGACTGGTCCTTCTGTACAAGAGTGCTTTCCCTCGGTCCAAGTGGTATCTTTGTTCACAGGAATACAGATCATTCAGATGAGTAAAAGTTAGCAAAAGCAGCCCCTGGGATTGCAAGTTCAACTTAAATAATTTTTTATTGTCTGTAATTTCTGTTGCTTTTGGTTTGATTTTTTTCTTCCATTCATGATAACAAAGAGAACAGATTAGCTGCCTAATTCCGATGCAGCTTTAGAATATTCTTCAGCCCTTTGGTCTCGTGCCTGCCTGCCTCTCTCTGCTTACTTGTAACAAACTGTTTCAATTCATTGCTCATTTATGTAATTGTATTAATTGGAAATATGTACCTGAGTTCTATGTTCTAGATTAAAAAAAAAAAAGGAATAGGAAAAAAATAAATAGGACCAACTATTTTATATATGCATTAGTGTCTATTAATCCACCTGTAAGAAATATGAAGTAACAGATCTCCTTTTTTTCTGGCAAACTCCAACATAAATGTTTTGATTTATTTGCTAGAGAGTAAAAACTAATAAATATAGAATAGACTACAGAAGTCACCCAGCCTATACAGAAACTACTGGCTTTTAAAGCCAATGGCATTAGAATACTGCCAAGTACCGGAGGGCCCGATCCCGACACAAGCCATTGCCTACAGCTTGTATTAATTTCATCAGAGTTCATAAGCACAACAACTGCAGGGAATTTGCAAAGCTAGTTGGGTGCTTTATGACCATTTTTTGTAACCCTTTGATAGACAAACCTACCCGTCTCAATACGCTGTTTTGCCTAGGGAAAAATGTATAGGATTGGTCTCAAAATAAATGGATCACTTACAGAATCACAGAATTGCTCAGGTTGCAAAAGACCTTCAAGATCATTGAGTCCAACCTCAAGCTAACCCTACTCCCCTAACTCAAATAACCCACCGCTAAACCATGTCCCCAAGCACCACATCCAAATGATTTTTAAACACATTCAGGGATGGTTACTCAACCACTTCCGTGGGGAGCCTGTTCCAGTGCTTAACAACCGCTTCTGTAAAGAAGTTTTTCCTGATATCCAACCTAAACTTGCCCTGGCACAACTTGAGGCCATTTCCCATTGTCCTGTCACCTGTCACCAGGGAGAAGAGAACAACCCTGCTCTTGCTACAACCTCCTTTCAGGTATTTGTAGAGAGCAATAAGGTCTCCCCTCAGCCTCCTCTTCCTCAGACTAAACAGCCCCAGCTCCCTCAGTCGCTCCTCATAGGGTATGTTTTCCAAACCCTTCACCAGCCTTGTAGCCCTCCTTTGGACCTGCTCCAGAACCTCAATGACCTTTTTGTATTGAGGTGCCAAAAACTGCACCCAGTACTCGAGGTGGGACCTCGCCAGTGCCGAGTACAGGGGCAGGATTACATCCCCAGACCTGCTGGTCACACAATTTCTAATACAAGCCAGGATGCTGTTGGCTTTCTTGGCCACCTGGGCACACTGCTGGCTCATATTCAACCGTCAATCAATACACCAAGGTCCTTTTCTGCCAGGCAGCTTTCCAGCCCCTCTTCCCCAAGCCTGTAGCGCTGCCTGGGGTTGTTGTGACCAAAATGCAGGACCCAACATTTGGCCCTATTGAAACTCATACAATTATCCTCAGACCATCCATACAGTCTGTCCAGGTCCCTCTGTAGAGCCTTACTACCCTCCAGCAGATCAACACTCCCTCCCAACTTGGTGTCATCTGTGAACCTACTGAGGCTGCATTCAATCCCCTCATCAAGATCAAAAAGATGTTAAACAGGAGTGGCCCCAGTACTGAGCCCTGAGGGACACCACTCGTGACTGGCTGCCAACTGGATTTAACTCCATTGACCACAACTCTTTGGGCCTGGCCATCCAGCCAGTGATTCACCCAGCAGAGTATACGCCCATCCAAGCCACGGGCAGCCAGCCTATTGATGAGGATGTTGTGGGGCACAATGTCAAAGGCTTTACTGAAGTACAGGTAGATTACATCAACAGCCCTTAGATCCTGTCCAGCTTAAAAAAATTTTAAAAAGAAAAAAAAAAAAAAAAATACACCAACCCTTAATAGCATTTACATTCAATAACATATAGCATTACACACAACATTTGGGGCCAGAACCTGCATTAGTTTATCCAGTTCCGGAAGAGGTGTGCTAGATTAAATTAAGAGCTGGCAAAGGAACGACAGTAAAAGGCCTACGTACCAATAACATCCTCTTTTATATGGTGTTTGCCCTGGAGCTCATACAGAGAGATTTCATCTGAGCAGGAACATGTACCCCAGTCAGGATATTTGATTACTAGAGGAGGGCAACATGTTCAGCTCTTCACACCTGTACGGGGCATGCTCTGCCCAGACACCTGTCTGCCATGGAAGAAAAACTAGAAAGGCAAGGTGATGCTGTCAAGATCAGCCTAGAATCCCCGCCTCACTTTGAACTCACAGCTGTTCTCAACATCAGGCAGCAATGGCAAACATTCCACTTCCATCATACAGCTGTGGATTGTAAAGAAACAGTTTAGTAGTTGGCCTTGGGTGGGAACAGAGACACTAGCTGACCACTCATGAAAAGCTGTCTCCTTCTAAATCAGTGATTCTAGCATACAAGGATTTTTAACAAATGAGTAATCTAGATTACTTTTTGCTAAGGAAAGAGTAAAATCCAGTTCTTTTTGATCTAACAAAACATAACGTGGACAAGTAATCCTGTAATATCTCCAGTTTTATTTTTGAGCAAGCCAACCACTTTATCAAATTGCCATCATACTTTCTTTTCTAGGCTTTAATCTGGAGGTACCAAAGGAGCACACCTCTATAGCATTAGTGCTAAAGCATCTGACTTTTCATCATGGCTGAGAGTTACAGTGTAGGGGAGACCCTCACTCAAGAAAAAAACATCAAAAAACCTGTAACATTGATTTGGTTCAGTGTTGCCTGTCTCCCTCCTTTAACATTTCTCTCTACATTCAATGGAGTTCATTAAAAAAAAACCCTGAAAGAAGGCAAGGAGTGACACACACCAGTATGTGCACATGCCTCCCTTGTGTGCATGAGTTGCACTTCTGGCCTCGGGGCAGCGACTCTGAGAAGTGGCTATCTGGCCATCTGCAGACACATATGTCCAGGAATATGTGTGAAGGAACACACACTGTACCTGAGCCTGGGAATCCCCTGCTACCAGCTGAATGCTCTGTATTTAGAGCTAATTCACCACACACACACAGGCTCATTCACACACGAACACACACAAATTCGGAGATCTTTCGAAGACTACCTTCTGCATTTCACCACCTCAGCTCGAGTTGCCACATTTTCTCTGTGGTTAACACTTAGCAGAGCTGCCGTTACACATAATCCAGTGCCCGGCAATTTCACCAGCTTCGGGCTGGAGAAACAGACATTCCTGAACCCTGAGCAAGGCAGGCAGGGAAAGAGAAACCAATCTCGCTTATTTCAAGATGAAAAACCTCTCTAATAACCGAAGCTCCATTTGCCAAAGGTGAGCTCTGGTGACACGTTCACCCGCTGTCAAGGTTGGATTTCTCTGTTTATGCCCCAAGCACAGCAAGCACACGTGGCAGAGTGATGCAGCCCTCCAAGGCCAGCCTGGCACATCCATGTCCTCACCTAGATGGAGAAGAGGAATCCCTCCCTCAGCTCAGAAACCAGCAGCAGGGTGCTGCGGTGCTGACAGACTTTGGACGTGTTCACTTGTCCATTATAAATGGCACAGGAATCACCATTTCATTTCATAGAGGTCATTAAATAGCAACTAGGTCACTAGCAACACAGACAGGATCCCAGTTAGCGATCTGGGTTCCCTGCTATGCCACTTGTTTGCACTGCAAGTCTGTACCATGCTACTCACCTTCACTGCTCACTTTTAAAACATACAGAACAAAATGTATACATTGATGAACACACATAAGAGTATATCCCTCATGAATAATTAGCTTTAAGCAGTAATTCCGCATGCAATGTCTGAAGAGGGAATTAACACAGGCTATCAAGGGAGCTTGGGACAGAGAACACACTTAGAAAACAAGTATTTTTAAAGATTGCATGCCGTATGAAGCAATGATTTCACTGGGATGGAAAGAAACCACTGGGGAATCATCTGAATGCAACAGCAGAACCATGGGAGGGAAATGTTATTTTCTTGTATGGAGTAACCATGCTGTGGGTAGCAAAGATGCTGTCATCCTTTGCTGAAACCCTCCTCATCCTGCAAAAACATACATCTTTTGCACACAGAAGGTTTAGGCTAGGGTTTATGCATATCACCCCTTCCTATACTTCAGATCAAAGAAACACTTGAGACAAACTGACCATCACCTTGAACTGGCAGCCTGAGGGACAAAAGAAGAGGAAGGATGAAAGAAACCAAGGAAAAAACATGGTACAAAAATGCGACAGGCAAACAGATGCATCTCCACCCCAAGAGAAAATGATTCTTTTCTAATACTCCTAATAAATTCAAGTAATGTTTTGTAGACATTGAAAATATTCCAGAACACAGCTCAGTGTAAACATCAAGCTGGGTTTCCTCCTGTTCTTCAGCATTTTTCTTTGTTTACTCTCCATTTGAGGACAGAAAAAGCCTACATGTGAACACTGCTAAATGGTGTATTTTGGGACTGATGGGGCATTTGGTAAGGAAATACAGACAGATGTGGCCTCCAATAAAATAATACGTACCTTGCCTGCATAACCACGGTCAAACAAAATTTAAAAATAATAATAATAAAATAAATCCAGTGTCTGCTTCATTCATATTTTTTATTTGTATGTGGAAAATAATCTGATACCATGGTGACAGGCAGACTACATTAGGCTTAGACAGAGACATGAGAGAGACATTCTGAGGTGTGTCTGCTCTCACCCCCACTGCCTTCTTACTCCCAAACCCCACACCTCGGCAGTAGAGACCCTGTGGCACACTGTCCTGGCAGTGTTTTGGGAAGCACCACCCAGCCAGGCCCGTTCAGCCAGTGCAAGGAGAGGCTAGAGATGCCAGCTCCTGTCTGTGAGCCCAAATGGCTCTGTTCAGCCTCTGCTCTGCTCAGGAGGGCCTGACACATTCATCTGGTAAAAAACCACCCTTACCTTTGGCAATGAGCTCCTCCAGCTCTTGATCGAATCCTTGTCGGTGGCATTTCCTCCAGAGCCCCATGTTGGTCGAGTTGTACTGTCTGTTGCACTCGTCGACTGCACTCATAGCAAAGATCTGCCTCCTGTTTCTTGCCAAGAGGAGTTTCCCTTCCCAGCGGTCCAACCTAGACCTGCTGGCCCGGAGAGGCAGGTTGTTGTTGGAGTTATAAATGAAGCCAGGATCATTCCTCTTAGTGGTGATGCTCTTGCACCTCTCTCTGTGCTTCCTGGCATCAGTTTCGTACCAATGGTCAGAGCAGATTGCCACAGCCAGCATGCCCAGGGCACACAGAGCTAAAGAGAGGCCAGCATACAGCAGTAACCTTCCAGCAGCCATACCTCAGCTTCACAGAAACACCATGGACATCTTCACAACAGGCAAAGCCCTTGAGCGTGAAGCCACGCAAAAAACCTCTGGAGCAGCTAGCTGCTAGGTGTCACTTGGCAAAGACTGCCTCAAACATCCCCAACTCCCGTGGCTCACATCAACGCTGCGGAGGGATGCTGCAAGCGCTACAAAGTTCTGCCCTGGAGGCAGTCCTGGGGTCTCATCTGCCTCTTTTCCCCTGTGCAGGAGACCTGGCGAGGAGAAGCACAGCCTTCCACCTCGAACAGGAGCGAGCCAGCGGTCAACCTATACAAAGATGTCCTGCTCCCCTGACCACGAGCACCCAGGCGACAGGGGCTGAGGGGATATATCCCCCTGAAGACACCTGAAAGCTACGGCCGATCAGTTCATTAATCACCTTCAATCTGGCCAGCTCGGAAATCCAGAAGAGATGTCTCTCAGATCAGCAGGCTCACCACAGCATCATCGCAGGACGGAAAAGTTCAACAGCTAGAGATCTCCCGCTTGCAAGCCGCCCAGTTATCCCAGCTTCGGGAATGTGTGACTTGCCTTTTCTTTGTCAGTGGCTCAGCAAAGGCATCATCGTCTGGACGGCCGGTCGCTTGCTTGGGTTTAAAGCGGGGTCGAAGGGGAGGGAGCAGGAGAGGGGAGCAATCTGTTGTTGTCGCCGCTGCCGTTTTCAGTCGTGGCTAAGATACAACCTCCCCGGCTGGAGCTGAAATCTGGGCACGCACAGGTCTCTCCCTCAGCAGCCTTCGCCGACAGTCACTGACATCTTGGTTTCGGAAACACCTCGGCTCCTCTCCGCCAGCCCTGCCATTCACTCGCCCGCTTTCGTCGTCTGCGCTGTCATCCAGGCAGCGTAACGCCACGACCCCTTCCCCCGGAGCGACCCAGCAGCGCTTCGGCTGCCGGGCCGGGGAGAGGCGGCGGGGGCAGCCGCAGGCAGCCCCGGCAGGAACCGCCGCCGGCCGCTCACCTCCCGCTAAGCAGCACTGGATCCAGTCCTTGGCCCCGGCATCGTTCTTCCACGCGCACACACGCCCCACCGCCACCCCCCTTCCGCTGGGATCCGAAAAGCTTCCTCCGTCCCCGGCGCTGGGATGTGTTGTGCACAGCTTTCCTAACACGGCGGCACGTTAGCCATCTGCAAGATGAAGGCAGGCAGGGCTACGGCTGGCTGAAAGGATGCTAAGGAACGGGGAGGGGAGGGGAGGAGAG